>LRSR01005777.1:0-16265 GCA_001579985.1 Hypsibius dujardini | reverse complement strand
AGACTCTTCCTTATCAGGATTATCCTCGACACCATCCATACCCTTAAACAGGACCATCCTCTGACATCACTTTCTTCGGCAAAGGACGCTTCGTTAAACGCTGTTTTTCTGGCTCTCTTGCCACCCAATTTTCAGCACTTCTTGTAAAGGGCTGGCTCTGCCGAACTATTGGAATGTGATCAAAGCTAAAGCAAGCGACTCATCTCTAGAAAAGACTCTTCCTTATCAGGATTATCCTCGACACCATTTATACCCTTCGACCCTTTTCGGGCATTTTAAAGAGAAACGATTGATTTTTAACGGTTGATATTTGGAATAAAATATTTAGGGGAATTCAGGCGGAGGGGTGGGCAAACAGTCCGGGGGCGTGACTACAGCTGCGCCTCCGAGTCGCGTCGTTAAAGTATATCTATAGAGCATAAAGATCTACCTTTTGTGGCATAGTTCTTGCTGGTTCAAACTCAGTGACAGGACAGATTGGCGCAGTTACAAAAACCTGTTCGCAATCACCTTGTCAGCTGGATTTTCTTTTACAGTCTCTGCACTTCAGACATGTTCACATCTTTACTCACCGCAAATAGTTTCTCTTTGCATTTAATAGACGGCAATTGCACGTGCCTTTGCCTTTTAATAAGCCGTGAAGCATATAATGCTGTCATTTAAACGTGTATCGAATCCACAAAAATTGCTCCGGGCAAAGTTCATCGTGCGTGATCAAGCAATAAAATAACCGGTCAGAATTTGCTAGAGTAACGTAAATAGGATTCGTGATCCCTTTCCGCAGACACTTAAGATAACCTCACCTTATTTATTAGCTTTTATATTTAGCGTTGAACAGTTTAACGAAGCAAGGTCGTGTAATCAACGAAATGAAGTCTGCCGGGTCTTCCATGTCCACCGGACGCCGGACCACCGGACACTGGACCGGACCAAACCGAACCGGACTCCGGACCACCGGACACTGGACCGGACCAGACCGAACCGGACACTGGACCGGACCGGACCGAACCGGGCTCCGGACCATCGGACTCATCTCCCGTTGTTGCATATTCGCACTTGGCCTCATCATCACAGTAGCTCACTCTTCGTTGGCCGACAGCGACCTCGACACCAACGGTCTCTCGCCCGAAAAGCAAAAAGTGCTGGAACTCCTCAAATCCATCGAGACCGGCTCTTCCGCGCCCTTCGCCTATGTTAACCCGAACAAGTATATTCAACATAACCTTGACATCGCCCCTGGTCCCGCCGGTGTGCAGGCCTTCATCGCCTCCCTCAACGGCAGCGCTCGTGTTCGCACCGTCCGTGTCTTCCAGTTACGCAATGTTGCATGCTTACAGAAGCTTTATCCAGCCAAGTTGAAACGGGTTTCTTCTCAGAATGAAAAAATACCCATTTCTGTTGTTTTGGTGAAAGCTCCAATGATACCGTCATCCCGCGATAAGCCGTTTTGTCCGGTTAACAAGATTTGCACTTTCCCAGCAATTTTAGAAGGGCAATTGAGGGCCAACCGAACTAAAACAATTTCAAAGGAGCACATCGAAGAAACAAAAAACAGAAACTTTTCAAATCCATCAGGCTGTAAATTTTTCAAAGATTTGAATATTAAAATTCTCACGCCCTAATCGATACTAATTCGTTTACTTTTCATTTGACTTCCGAATGTTGTATAGTGGTTACAAAAACTGGTAAGGGAATCATGGGTTTCCATAAAAAAATAGTTTGGAAAAATTAGGAAAGTAGAAACCTGGTAAAAAATGTACAAAAGAAATCTGTCTCAACTTGGCTCAACTTGTCTCAACTCAACTTGTCAACTTGACAACTTGTCTCAACTCAACTCAACTCTGTCTCAACTCTGTCTCAACTTGTCTCAACTCAACTCAACTCTGTCTCAACTCTGTCTCAACTTGTCTCAACTCAACTTGTCAACTTGTCAACTTGTCTCAACTCAACTCAACTCTGTCTCAACTTGTCTCAACTTGTCTCGCACACACCACTTGGCTTGGCTCAACTTGGCTCGAATAAAACTTCTGTATATACGAGGGGCAAACTGAAAATATTGTCACTGCACGTTTTTTTGAAGAGTCTATCAACTATTCAAACTAACTAGCTTCTGATTCTATTAGGTCAACCTCAGATGAGTCACATAAAAATTTTGAATAAAAAAAAAACTATTTCGCAAAAACTAAAAGAACCAATTTTTTAGTAGGCGCACAGCAAATCGCCATCTTTTTCCCTTCTACTCATTTGATTTCGCACTGGCATCAAATTAGAAACAACCAAAAGAATTAAGGATTCGCACCTCTTCAAAAAGTAAAAAAAGTGAAACTTCAAGAATCAAAACTGTCACACAAATCAAATTTGAACTACGTGAGGCACAGGGAAGCTTTTTCGTCCATTAAATTTATGGGCTGCAAGTGAACTCTCTCTGCTCCGTACTCCTTACTCGGAGGTTCAACTTTTTCAGGTCCAACAGCAAATAGAAAAGCACGCGTGGGGTTTTTTTTACTACCAATTGCCAAACTACAAACATATCAAGAGGTAAAATTGAAATTTTAAATTTTAAATTTACCGATGATGACGCCTCCCAAAATTTCTGCTCGACGGGACCAGGACCAACTTCGGTCTGATCCTCCGCATCCAATGTAACGGCTGAACAAATCGCACTCAGTTTCTGGAAGAGCATGTTCGTGAGGGCTTCCACATAGTTGGGAGTCAATCTTTCCAAAGTAGAAGAGAAGAGTTTCGGGACGAGCACCAAGATGGCTCAATTCAGGTCGTTCATTCGTTTTCGCAGATTTCGTTTATCTAAACAAATTTTCACGCCTCAATTTCGCGATAAAATAATTTTGTTGATCGACAAATAAAAGCTCGCCACATGGCCTATCTGTGAAGCAGATAAGCGAGAAAGGATGGCGAATGAAGTATCCACGACATGAACTGGTTTAGAGGCTACTCTCAATGGGAAAACTCCTCTCGCAGACCGAATAGTTATAGAATTTGTTTTCCCACCCACCACTAAATAACCCAAATTGGAGGATAGCACTGGATAGCCCATCGCCTCCCTCAAAATTTTTGGTGCAGGCGGACAGTAGATTCCTTGTGCGGAAGGCTATTAAAACCCTTGCAAAAGATGGCCGTAGCAGAACCGAAAATGCGTTTACTTATGCAACAGCTGATCGCGTGTGTCAGCTGCCGAAAGTAGCCTGCGTCCTCTTGCCTCGCTTGCCTTCCCTCTTTCTTCCCACTGACCATTTTTAATTACAAGTCAGCAGTCGTCCCTCTACCCTTTGATTTGTTCAAATATTTTTAATCCTTCTCATCTTGTTTAAAAAATAGGGTGACATTACTTTCAGTTTATCCATCGTATCTAAAATAAAATTGGGCCTTATCGGCCTTAAATAAAGTTTTTCTCCATTTTTATGCAATGTCTCAAAACTAATAATTTTTGCACAGACACATGCAGGCTTATTTGACCGTGGATGCAATCTTTCAGGACGGCGACTACGTGTGGGCTCACACCGACTACATCCTCCCGGGATGGGGCCCGATGATTGGCTTCGACATTTTCCGCTTCGAAAACGGTCTCATCGTCGAGCACTGGGACAACCTCCAGACGACCGCCGGCCCAATCCCAGCGGCCACAGCATGACGGACGGACCGACCCGACCGACCACAACCGCGGCTACCTTCGCCAGTACGTGGAGGAGGTGCTGGTGGGCGGGAACAACAACCTGCTGATGGGTTATTACTTTGGCAATAACTACATCCAACATAACCCTTGGATCGGGGATGGGTTGACAGGCACGACGGGGTTGTTCCAGGGCGTGGCGGCCCTGGCCAAGGCGGGGCATGCAGTGAAGTACACGAAGTTGCGGCAGGTGCTGGCGGAGGGCGATTTCGTTTTAGTGACGTCGGAGGGACTATTTGGGAACCAGGTGACGGCGTACTATGACATGATGCGGGTGGAACACGGGAAGATTGCGGAGCATTGGGACGTGCTGCAGCCGATCCCTGCGCGGGAGCGTTGGAGGAATGACAATGGGAAATTTTGAGAGACGAGAATTGGTTGCCATTTACAAGGACTGTTATTTCAAACGCTTTGTTGGAGCATTGATTCAGACAGACAAGCAAATAGACAGACAAGCAGACAGACATACAGATAGACAGACAAGCAAACAGACAGACAGACAGTCATATAGACAGACATTAGATAAACAGACAGACAGACGAGCAGACAGATAGACAGACAGACAAGGAGACAGACAGACAGACATATAGACAGACAGACAAACAGATAAACAGACAAGCAGACAGATACAGACAGACACGCACCAGACACGTGGTCTGAAGCCTTCTCCTATTTTGACACTCAGGCAGTCCAAAATGAGCGACATTTTTACTTTTTAGAGTATGTCCATCAGCAACAGAAAGAGAGACAGAATTCTCACATTGAAATCTAAGAAGATTAGGACAGAAATTTAGTACATTTATGTGAGAGGGAAAAAATATCGCGAAATAGCCTGTCTTCTCCATCTGTAAGAAAATAAACGGCTTCCCAACAGTCTACACTTAAACGTAAAATGCGAACTAGGTCCTGCTTAGTTGGAGGAGCTAAGCAGGAGACGACGACGCCGCAGCCGAAAGGCCCAACAAAGAAAATAACAAAAATTGCGACATCAAAAGAAATACACACAAAGATCGCGCGTACAATTAAACCAGGAGGAAGAAAGTCCTGCGCTGAAAATCCTTCTCGCAGGATGAGAGAGCCTCTTGTCGAGAAAGACTCGCCAAGGCAAAGTCAGACAGAATCGCCAAGGCAAAGTCAGACAGACTCGCCAAGGCAAAGTCAGACAGACTCGCCAAGGCAAATTCAGACAGACATTCCTTATTCCGAAGATGTGCGGGTCTTCTTCGGGCTCTTCTTGTGACTCTTCTTCACCTTTCCGTCGCTCTTCTCTTTGACCTTCTCCGACTGGCTTTCCACTGAAAAACACAGGGAAATAAGCACGATTAAGGCAGTCCGGGGCCGAGGGAGGAGAGTCAATTCGACTACAGCAGTCGGAACACGAAAACCTCAGGCATGACATCACGGTAAGCCAAAATAAACAGACAAGTTGAAGCCGAACTGACAGGAAAACGAATCAGAAGTCAAATCAACAGTCAGTGAAACTCTCAGACAGAAACTGGAAAAGTAAACAGACAGATCAAACGAGCAGACAGGCAAACGGGGGCTTGATTGATTGATTCACCGGCAAGTTTTCGAAGTTGCAAATGTTTTTCATCAAATCACTGGAAAACGTTTGGTTCCAAGATTTCTCACACACTTCCACTCCAAATTCGAGTTGGAATCGATTGACATCAGCAGCATCATATTTGGATGCTAGGGGGCGGAGCTATGGATCATTTCTTCAATCTTACTCGGATTGATTGAAATGTAGATTGAAACTAGCGCATAGCTCCGCCCCCTGACACCCAAAAAGGTTCTGCTGTTGAAAATTGATTCCAAATCCAATTCGGAGTGGAAGGGCGTCAAAATTCTTGGAATCAAACGTTTTACAGCGATTTGGTGCAGAAAAATTGAAAGGTCGGAAACGTTGCTGATGAATCGAATCAAATCAATCAAGCCCTGAGCAATAGCATAAAATTACGCGGGAATATATTTCGAAACCGCGGATGTGATTTCCAGTCAGAGATCCCAATGTAAAACATGATATACAGAGAGGTTTTTGTGAGAGAGGAAAAACCCATTCCGATCGGGAGGGAAAATTGCCCTTCTTCTGCCAGACAGATAGGCAGTCAGGCAGTCAGACAGACAGATAGGCAGTCAGGCAGTCAGACAGACAGGCAGACAGACAGACAGGCAGGCAGTCAGACAGACAATCAGACAGACAAACAATCAGACAGACAGACAGACAAACAGACAGACAGACAGACAAGCAAATGGATAGCCAGAGATCAACAACTGACTAAGAAGGCAAGTACTGCCTTCAGACAATGTGTACCAAGCAACTGGCACATCCACAGACATCCAGTGAAATTGGAAAGGCAATCAGATAAGATGAGCAGCAGAGAGGAAAACTAACAAACAAAAAGATCAACAACAGCGCAGGCAGACCGTCCAGCTTTCAGACAGACAAAGTGTTGGCCCCACAGCCTACGCAGTCAAAGTCACGGATGCCTAAGCGGATCGACTTACAAAGGGACTGCTTCTGCTCTTGGCTGAGAATGGCAGTATCTGAGCTCTTCCAGTCTTTTCGCTGCTTCAACAGCGCGGGATGGACGTTGGGCATCACTCCGCCCTGGGAGATGACGACACCTTCGCAGAAGCGGTTCAGCTCTGTAGTGTGACAAGCAATCAAACTCATATTTCACCTACGTCTGGAAAAGGGAAAATGTCTAAGCATCTCACCACAAACGATAATTACCTTCGTCGTTGCGGATGGCCAGCTGGATGTGGCGGGGGGAGATCCTACGCTTCTTGTTGTCGGTCCTGCAAATTCAAGCGAACTGATCGATTGATTGATTGATTATTCAGTCAAGCGAAGTGATTGATTGATTGATTATTCAGTCAACCGTACTGATTGATTGATTGATTATTCAGTCAAGCGAACTGATTGATTGATTGATTGATTATTCAGTCAAGCGAACTGATTGATTGATTGATTGATTGATTATTCAGTCAAGCGAACTGATTGATTGATTGATTGATTGATTATTCAGTCAAGCGAACTGATTGATTGATTGATTGATTATTCAGTCAAGCGAACTGATTGATTGATTAATTGATTATTCAGTCAAGCGAACTGATTGATTGATTGATTGATTATTCAGTCAAGCGAACTGATTGATTGATTGATTCAATGACGCAGTAATGCGGGTAAATTTTACTTACGAGGCTTTTCCGGCCAACTCCAGGACTTCAGCGACCAAGTATTCAATAACGGCGGCCTGAAAATAACAATGGACGCTCAAACAAGTGGAAGCACTCGCTGACATTTCTCGCCAGGAGTTTCCACAGTACCGCGTAGACTCCTGAAGCTGCACTGAGACGCTTGGAGTAATTGCCCTTTTTCAGGGCGCGGATGAATCGGGACACGGGCATCACCAGACCCGCCTTGGCCGACTTCGAGGTCTAAACACGGTAAGAAGAGCAGAAAATGAAGAAAAACAATTTTAGCACACAGTCGGCTGATTGATTTGTTGATTATTGATAAAGTGAAGCGTGCAGTGCGCATCGAACGTGTGCTTTCCGCACAGGTAAAACGTCTGCAGTGTGCAATGCGCTCCAGCAAAACAAGTTAAAATGTGCAATGCACACCAAATTCAAAAAATTCCAACAAAAATGGCGAAAAAAGTGGTATTTTTAGTAAATTCAGCATCATCCGCTAGTAAACTTAAATTTCCATTTTTCCTCTAGATTGCAATGGAAAAATAAACTTCACAAATACCAGCGTACCCGCTTTTTCTGAGCAGTTTTTCCACCGCGACCAGTCATTTTGCTGCAGGAATCCGGAAAAATATTTTACAACAACGGACAGAAGTTGCGCATATGAATGTGAAACAAAAAAAAATATCTTGGAAATTTGCAGAATATTTGCAGGTGTTGAATGGGGGGATCATACAGCGAGCAGAAGAGAGGAGAAAAACGCAGGAACGGGACGCAGAAAAAGAGCAACAGCTTCTGTACGCTCGCGATCTCAAGGGGCACTTTTATGCCCTAGGTGTGCATTCCGCCCGCCTTGCGCCGTATATTTAGACCGGTGTGTGTGTATGTGCTGCACTGAGGCGGCGCTTAGCTGTCCCTTGAGATCGCGAGCGTACGGTACTTTAGTGACGCGATTCTAAGACGTAACGCAAGCTGCGTTTTCCGTATATATGGCCCAGGTGTGCGTAGAAAACCACCTACCCACTGAAATGCGCCTGTCTTCAATCAAGCAACTCATCAACGGCCTGCATGCTTAGTCATCTTCACAAATCTTCAATCAAGAGATCAATCAACCAGAAAAAGCAGGCTCTTACGTGAGCCATCAGCGGAGGGTATCCTCTCCGATTTTCTCCGCTCTGGCAAATTCTCGCTGAGAAAAACCACGAGGCAAAGACCAGCACTCCAAAACTGTATTTTTTTGGTTTTCGGTAAAAAAAAATTCGGGCATTCTAAACAGAAACCATAATATTTGGAATAAAATGTTTATGGCATTTCAGACGGAGTGGTGGATAAACAGCCCGGGGGCGTGGCTACATTTGCGCCTTAGAATCGCGTCGCTACTGTAATTGACAAGCGGCGGTTTTCTCTATTCAAGCGAATGCTTATGCGCGTACCGTGTGAAAATACAGGCTCACGCGCCCAGCCCAGCCCAGGGATACTTCGATTCTCATTTGGCTGCTCAAGTTGCTGTGGCATATCCTCGTAGGCGCAGCACCCACCGCCGGGCCAGCCCACGCGCATTTGACCTACATTAGACGTGCACGATTCCAGCGGAATTTCCTGTTACGCTTCTTGATGAATAATTTGTGTAAATCTAAAACGAAAACGGTCACGCAAATGACGAGAAAGTTTATTTCGTTCTGTGAATGCTTCCCGTGTTCCGCTCATTGTTTTCTTCGTCTTTTCAAAGACAGCCCATCTGTAATGGGCCGGTGCCGAGAGAAGCCACACCCCTTTACTGATCNTGTTTTCTTCGTCTTTTCAAAGACAGCCCATCTGTAATGGGCCGGTGCCGAGAGAAGCCACACCCCTTTACTGATCAGCAAATCGTCACTCAGCACATTGGCAGTCAGCTATGTGTTGTGATTTAAGTCTGTCTGCTTCTTTTATTTATTTGAAAGGTGAAATTTGAAATATCTTAATCATTTCGGACGATTCCCAGATTCCAAGCCACAAACAAAAATCTTAAGAAAATGAGTGAGCGTATCGCTCTGGTAAGTGCAACAACTGCTTTCGTCCGCCCACACTCCGAACATCAGTCAATCAAACAATCAAGCGTATAGTTTCTTAACAAATCACCAGATTGTGAGTCCTTCAAGTGATCAATCAAGTGATCAATCGAACGGCAACGTGGTGTACGATACAACGTAACACAATATTTATGCCCGTCCTGACACTTTTGAGTGATTTATTTAATTTTTTGAATTTCTAGATCACTGGAGGCAATAAGGGAATCGGGTTTGCCATCGTGCGCGCCTTGTGCCGTCAACTGCAAGATCGGGGAATTGTTTACTTGACCGGTAAGCAGTCAATCAATCAATCCACCAATCACATGATGCAGATCACGCGGATTAATGCAAATCAACCAATCAATCAGTGCCTGACGAGGGAAAAAAGATGCTTGCAGCAATAGTGCGATCTTTTTTGTCTCTCAGCTCGTAATGAACAACTCGGTTTGGAGGCGGTGAAGACATTGCAGGGCGAGGGGCTAAACCCGCAGTTTCTGCGTTTGGACCTGGCCGATGCGAAGAGTATCGAGGCCGCCCGAGACGTCATCAGGGAGAAGCACGGAGGATTGGACATTCTTGTGAATAATGCTGCCATCGCATATAATGTGCGTCGTCCTGGGTCTCGAAAATGATTTTGTAATTAATGAATTAGGAAAAGAAAGAGGGCGCCACAGGTATAAATTGAAAGAGTGTTGTTTACAGTCTACACTTGTGGCGCCCTCTGCCACCCCACCGACTCAACCCATAGCGTTTGCCTGGTACTGTAATTTGAATACTACACAACAGATGTGGCAAAAACCTTGCGCTGACCGAATTAAGCACTTTAACTCGGGGGCGGTGTTGATCGAGTGTAATGGCTTAATTCGGTTAGGGCTCTGGAATGGGCCACCGGGTGGCAGGGCATTTTTTTATTCGGATTAAACATTTGTTTGTTGAATGTGTGCTGCAGTCCAGTTCGAAAGAACCCTTCTCCGAGCAGGCGGAAAACACCGTCGCCATCGACTTCTTCGGCACTCTCAACGTCTGTGAGATCCTCTTTCCACTACTGCGACCACATGCCAGGTTTGTACGGCGGCGGGTTTGCCTGGAATGAGCCTGTGCCCCTATCGGTAGCATTCTCGGTTGACAAAGGACGTAGAAAATGAGAGTTTATTAGACTGACAAGCGAAAATGAGAAAACAAGAAACTGAGAAACTAGAAATCCTTCTCCAGCACGATCAACATTTCTGTTTAAATAGTTCAACAAACGCGCAGTCTCAATCATAGATTACAATACAATCAGTAAGACACTATATCGTGTAATCTGACAAGGGGAAAAGGGGACAAGGAGACAGAATAGGTAGACAAACAGACTTATATAATTAATGAATACTAAATGGATGAATTGTTTAAGCTTTAAAATTTGGAAGTCACAAAAGCGGGAGAAACGGACTCTGAAGTGGGTTTGAGCGGAGCGGAGCGGAGCGGAGCGGAGCGGTAACCGCGGCTTTTTGTAGGGTGGTGAACGTCTCGAGCCGAGCGGGCGATGTGGGCAAATTGACCAATTCAGCGCTCCTGCTGCGCATTACCTCGGACGACCTATCACTGGAAGAGCTGAAGAAGACTGAGTCCGACTTTGTCTCGTAAGTTCCGTACTACAGTATTATTAATTACACTGCGTAGCAGTAGCTCAAGGAGATGCTTAGGAAATTAGTCAGACAGGCAAGAAAGGTAAACAGAATCAAAACCGGAAGACGAGGATCAGATCTTCTGACAGACAATCAGTTTTGAGAGACAAGTTATCGCCTGCAAAGACAGTCAATACAGTGCTAGTGTCCTCTAGACATACAGTCCTTGATGCATGGACTGGTTTGTGCGATCCATTCTCACTTCCAAATCAACCGTTCAAAAACGTTAACTGGACAACCAGGCAGATAGGCATTCGCTCAGGCTTATATATAATTAGACAAACGGACAGAGAGACACACGAAAAACAGATAGACGGGCATATAGATAGACAGTCAGACAGAGAGACAGACAAACGGACAGACAGACATTCAGACAGAGACAGACAGAGACAGACAGACAGAAACAGACAGACAGGCAGACAGACATGCAAACAGAGACAGACAGACAGACATTCAGACAGAGACAGACAGACAGACACGTAGATACAGATAGTTAGTGAGTCAGACAGAAAGACAACCAAATAGGTCCAGAGCTAGTAAGTGTTAACTATATTGCATCTATCATGTTCGATTTCATTTATAGTGCTGCGCAGCGAGGCACTCATCAAGATGTCGGTTTCCCAAATACCGCTTACGGAATGTCCAAGATTGGCGTGACCGCTTTGTCCGCCCTGCAGCAGCGAGATTTTGACAAGCTGGGAACGGACATCGTTGTCAACTCGGTAGGTATTTCACCGCCGATATTGCATTTTGAACATCAATTTCCTAACATCGACCGGTTCTATCCCGCGTCGCAGTGCTGCCCTGGCTGGGTCAACACCGACATGAGTCGCACCACGACCGGCAAGTCCATCGACGAGGGCGCCGACACGCCCGTTTATCTGGCACTCCTGCCGCCGCGTCAGGAAACCGGCGGGGACCAGGAACCGATTCCTCGGGGGAAATTCCTTTGTGAGCGCAACATCGTCGACTGGACCAAGGGATTCTCCGCTTAGACATTGTCGTCTTTACTTTAGCTAGTTCCGCGCTGGCCGTGCTACATTTTAATGGCAATTCAGTCCTCTTCAGCATCACAATGCTCTTTTGTTCAGAATTGATTTACCAGTACTCATTTTTTACTCTTATCACATTCCGAAGGTGGTTGACACTTGTCAGATGTTGCCAAAATCAAGCAATCAAGCAAAATCTCAGTCTGTGGGAATTCACTAATACAATTAGTTCGACCGTTCGTGGTCTGTGGGAATTCACTGATACAATTAGTTCGACCGTTCGTGGTTTGTGGGAATTCACTAATACAATTAGTTCGACCGTTCGTGGTCTGTGGGAATTCACTAATACTGTGCAATAGGGTGGTCTATGTTTACACCAAAAGAGGGTGTCCGACTTATCGCCAGAAGCTGTTGCAAACGCAGCGCGAACGAAGGATGTGTTGCCGTTACTGTAGCTACGCGATTCTAAGGCCCAACGCATACTGCGTTTACCGTATATATAGCTCCAGGTGTGCGTACAAAACCACCTACCCACTGAAATGCGCTTGTTTTCAATCAAGCAACTTACCAACGGCCCACATACTTAGTGATCTTCACAAATCTTCGATGAAGAGATCAATCAATCGCCCGTCGGCGGTCGAAAATGTGCGCGTGCACAATCAGGCAATTAGAGAAAAAAACCACGTGACTGTTCGGACACGAACGCGGAAAAACATCTCAAATTTTACGCGGCGTGGAATCACGCACAAGTTTAAATCTTCATTTCCACGCGGAACTACGCGGAAACTTTCCGTTCCGGCACGCGGCGCGGTGCGGAGCGGAAACTTTCCGTTCCGGCACGCAGCGCGGTGCGGAGCGGAAACTTTCCGTTCCGGCACGCGGCGCGTTGCGGAGCGGAAACTTTCCGTTCCGGCACGTGGCGCGGTGCGGAGCGGAATTTTCCGCCATTTTTCATCATACAGGCCTTAACTATAAATCCTAAGGGAGGTAGCCGTAAAGTTTCATATCTTTATAAATACCTCGAAAAATATATACAAAAAAAGGACAACGTATACTACGAAAATTAAATTAAATTTGTGCACAGTGCGAATGACGCGGAGCGGAGGCGGAAAAAATTGCCTATTTCCCACGCGGAGCGGAGGCGGAATATCCGCATCCGCTCGTCTGTGTGCACACTGCCCGCCTGTTTGCGTGCCTGTGTATGTCTGCTCGCCTTTCTGTGCGCCTATTTTTTTTTCTAAAAGAAATAGTGATTTTTCATTCCTACGTGCGCGGCGGTAACGTCGCCCGGCATTTTAGCATTCCGCGTCCTCAATGGAAAGGGAGTCCCGCCGAGGTCCCGTTCCGCTGTTGTGGCGGTTCATCTCTTGTTTGTGACGTCATTCCCACATGAAATGACTGAATGATTCTGAAAAACCGTCCAAAAAGCCAAAGAGATTTCAGTATCCGCGTTTTCTGACTGCTGATAGTTTCTATTTGTTTCAGATTTTTCAACTGATACTAGCGTCATTTATTTACCGTTTCGTCAAATCCAAAAATGTGACAGCGAACTCCAACGGTATTTGCGTACTCTGCGATTTTTAAATTGACGAATTCTTCAAGTCGACATTTCCGTCAATCAGTCAATCAATCGAACCTTTTGCTTGGACTTCTCCAGTCGACATTTCCGTCAATCAGTCAATCAATCGAACCTTTTGCTTGGACTTCTCCAGTTGACATTTCCGTCAATCAGCCAATCAATTGAAACTTTTGCTTGGATTTTGGAAGGAATTCACTTGCAGCCGGAATATCCATGGATTTTGCCCTCCGAAATGCCCTTCCATATCCTGATTCATTGTTCTACGGTAAGTGGTATCAAGCAGCTTTCCAATTAGATATTTGTCCACCTAGTTCTGCGTTTTTAGCCCTGCCAGATGTGACGCCGAATCTGCGACGTCGCGGAGTGAGAGGCAATCTGGGACTGCATGACTTGTACGCCGAATCCGTGGCGTTCACCCGGGACGCCTTCCGGCCCACGTCGGAAAGTGGAAGCGTAGGTGTTGCTGCTGAGTAAGAAATATTTGGGGCTGAAATGATGGCGGAAATTGTTGAATTGAAAACATGCAGTCGTAATTCTTGATTTCTGGTCCGCCGTTATGCATTGATTGATTGAGTGAGTGATGCGTTGATTGATTGATTGAGTGATTGAGTGATGCCTTGATTGATTGAATAATCCGTTGTAACTAACGTTATTATATTTTTTATTGTGAATTTAATTTTAACCCAGCTCATATTTTGACGTGGAGTTCACGAATGTAATAAGTCCAGAATATAGCATGTCTAGCAAGGTTCTCCCATATTGATGAGTTCTGGGGTCGGTTGATCGTTTGATTGATGCATTGGTGGGTCCAAGGGATCGCTCGACCTATAAGGGAAGTTACCACATGATCAATTTTTTGCACGTGATCGATTTAGTGGACGGGCTTTCTCGCCGATTTAACATGTGGGTTTACGGTACATATTAATGGAGTTGTGAGATGAACTCGTTTTCTTACGTAAAGGGTGCTCTGAGTACCTTACCCGATTGGCAAAACATAAGGAGAAAAATTCGGATTATTTTTAAAAGCTTACATAGGCGTAGCTAAACAAAGTAATGCGCGAGTTTTTAAAATTACAAAACGGCTACTTTTTGAAATGGAAACAGCTGTCTTGTTGGCGTTGGAACACGCAGCTACCGTTCCAATTGGAGCCACGACCAATTGGAAGCAATTAGTCCCAGTTCCACTTTTCTGTCTATTTCCAGTGGCGTGTAGTCAGTGTAATCGTACTGCTGGAAACAAAATTCCGAGTGTTCGTTTGCGTCAAAATTCTCTGCAGTGTATGTCGCCATTTTTTCGCCTACAATCTAGTCGCGAATTCATTCAGCTCCAATTGGAGACTCCAATCACGCGACAGATTCCATTTAGTAAAGCGCTTTCTTTTTTTGTCCTCAATCTTCCTTTACTTCATAAAATTTTTGACTAAATTCTAGACAAATGTTTCAGTCGCGCTGTTTGAAATAGATCAGGAATTAGGTAAGATACGACTGTGTGTAGTTGAATTACACACCGTTTTCCCAATCACTTCAAGCTTGAGCAACTGGGTGATCCCGTCCACTACTTCCACCTCGTATTGTGTGCTAACCTCCCTGTTAAGTCGAGCGATCCCTTGGTGGGTCTTTTGTGCATTGACACTTGTTTTCTAGGGTTTGCTTCCAGCATTCTCGTTGGCCTATTCGACTCGTAAGTTTCCTATATGTGCTCGTGTGCTGTGCACGTATGCTGTTCGCGTGTGCTGTGCGCGTGTGTACTCAGCTACAGAGTGCAGTGCAGTACTAGTACAGTAATTTTTTGACCGTTCGTAAAAATGAGAACAATTTTTAAAGTAGCTAAAGCCAGATTTTAGTATAAGAAATATAAATATACCTGTTTTGCCTAATTGCTCCCAAAAAGAGCATTTATATTCTTATTTCGGAAATCTGACTTTAGCTACTTTAAAAATGCGTTCATATTTTTTTACAAGCGGTCCAAAATATACTGTACTAGTACTGCAACGCACTGTACGTATACGTAAGAACACAATCAGCGCAGCACACACGCACAGCACACATGCACAGCACACACGCACACCAAACGCGCACACCAAACGCGCACACCAAACGCGCACACCAAACGCGCACAGCACGCGCACAGCATATGTTTTAGTAAGTGCTAATAGAAACTCACTTATGCCTGCTGTAGATGTATGCTTGCCACACTATTTGTTGGTCGCCGATGAGGAAGGCGTGGTCCACGTTCAACACACCCAAATGGGATCCACCCAACAGGGAGCCGTGACATGTATGTAACTCACGATCTCTGTAAGCAATAGGCTGAATTTTAGCGCTTTTCATGTTCTATGAATCTATCTGACTGACTGTCTATCTGCTTGCCTGTCTGAATACCTGGCTGTCTGTCTCTCTGCATATTTGTCTGTCTACCTGTCTGAATGGCTCGCTGTCTGTCTGCTTAATTGTCTGTCTGCCTGTCTGAATACCTGGCTGTCTGTCTGTCTGTCTGTCTGTCTGCCTATTTGTCTGTCTGTCTGTCTGTCTACCTGTCTGAATGGCTGGCTGTCGGTCTGTCTGCCTATCTGTCTGTCTACCTGTCTGAATGGCTGGCTGTCTGTCCGTCCTAATTGTCTGTCATTTGCAGTTAATTGTCTGACGGTCCCGCTGTAGTATCCGAAGAGTAACGGCGCATTTGTCTTGTAGATTGGAAAGTGCACGACCAGGCGATCTTCAGCATGAAATGTGTTCCAGACGACGCCAACGGCAATTTCGTGACTGCCTCTGGCGACCGAACCCTAAAATTGTACAGTCCTGTCGAGGACGGGGCCGAGTTGGGTTGCTTTGTCGGGCATTTTGGGAGTGTGAAGTGCTTCGATTTCCAGTGTGATAACGCAAGTAAGCATCTACTTCAGCAGTGCATGAATACCGACCGCTTTGGGAGAAGTTATTATATACAGGGGATACCGTGTTTGTTGCACTATCCATTTTTCCAGATGTTTTCGCCAGTGGTGCCCGTGATGGGCATATTTTACTGTGGGATTCTAGATCTGGAACGCGAGGTATTGATGTTGTCCATGATTGCTGTGCCTATTTGTCTGTCTGTCTGTC
>LRSR01005776.1:0-13138 GCA_001579985.1 Hypsibius dujardini | reverse complement strand
TCCTATTGGTCTCACCCGGCACCTCCCTTTTTCCCATTGGTCTCACCCGGCACCTCTTTTTTTCCTATTGGTCTCACCCGGCACCTCCCTTTTTCCCATTGGTCTCACCCGGCACCTCCCTTTTTCCCATTGGTCTCACCCGGCACCTCCCTTTTTCCCGTTGGTCTCACCCGGCACTTATTCTGTGGAACCCTACGCATTTTACCGTATCTGATAATCGACGTATCTTTTTCTTATCCCAAAACGTTCAGTGAAAAGGAGCCTTTTGTATTAGAGCTCTCCTCCTTCCTGTCTTAACACAATTTATTTGTTGCTGCAAATGTACTGTATTTTCGCGTTAGACAGGGACAGTCGTGCTGGAGTGGAACGTGTGCACGGCTTGTGTGCACCGAAAACACAGCACAAGCGCCGCGTGGCCGATTAAGCGTTCCACAGCTCGTACTCTGTCCCTGCCTAACGCGAAAATACAGTAGTCAAATTGACTTGTTACTTTTGCTACTTTTATCGAATTCTTTTGGCAGTTGTACTTGTATGCTTTGTATAAGATTTAATTTTTGGTGCAGATTGAAGCCATAGGAGAATAATCTGCAGCTCCGACAAATGCACAGTCAAAAGTGCTGTGAAGTAAGTTGTGTAAGGCTTTGACTTATTCAGGTGTTAATTGTTATGGAGGCAAAGGCTGGTGGCAGTAGGGATGGCATCAAATCAATACCTGCGAAAGAGAAGCACCAGAAAAATTGTCCGTCTGCCCGACTCTCTACGTTTCTGTCTGTGTGTCTGTGTGTCTGTCTGTTTGTTTGTCTGTCTGTCTGTCTGTCTGTCTGTCTGTCTGCCTGTCTGCCTGTCTGCATATTTGTATATTTGTACGTCTGTATGTCTGTCGGTCAGTCACACGGTCTGACTGCCTGCTTGTCTGCCTCCTTGCCTATTTGTCGGTGGGTCTCTTTCACTGTCTCTCTGGTTGTTTACCAGTACCTGGTGGGCCCGGTGGGAAATTCCTTAGTCGCTGTGACTTCAGCCATTGATACGTTAAAAAGAGCACCACGGCACCCGACACAAGCGACACGATCATTTCCGGCAAAGTTCGTCAAAAGGAAAAAAGGAGATTATGAAGGGCGACTCGTGCTTCACCATCTACTCCTCCGCAACCCGCGAGTCGTATTCTTTTTATTTGTGGCACGCATTCGTAATGTCTGAGTTGCCGCAAGTGCTCAGTCATTTGTATTAAGACTGATGGAATACTATTGATAACGCAGATCCAAAGATTAACAACTGGACCGAAATGCCCGTAAAAAAAGGTGTGCTTGTTTTGACAGGCCCTGAATTGCATTATATCTAATCGACACACACTAGAGAGGTTGAAGCAACGCGCGTAAGAGTAGCGTAAGAGTAAGCGTAAGGAAATCGACCAATTGAAATCGTGCGCGGGCGTGGCCAAACTTACCTCTTACGCCGCATGCGTTACCCCCGTCGTAAGAAGCAGTGGGCCTTACGCGGCGACGTAAGCACGGCGTAAGGACAATTCAGTATACTTAACCCTGGTCAATTTACTGGAATTTCACTCAAAATTCTAAGCAACAGTAGAAACTAGCCACCTGGGTTGTACAAAACGATGAACTCAACTGAAATAAAAAATTTAGAGGCCGATTTTTGTGGCGCATGCCACCGTTCGAGTAACTAAACTCTTCGTCCGTTAAAAGACTATTCGCGTACGTCAATAGAATTAGGGATGGCATCAAATGACGAAAAGCTACAGCTTGATTCGATTTGATTTTAAAAATCATTTAATCATTTGATTATTTGATTTCTCATCACTCCTTTTTGCCATGAAACATGATTTGATTTGATTTGAATTTGACATTTGACATTTGATGCAACCCCTAAGCAGAAGGGATTTGTCCTTCATGATAGGAAACAGACACGAGAAAAATAAATCGAATGATGGAATTGCAGAAATATTCGGTTTTACGAGGTGGTATTTTCCAAAAATGACGCAGAATTCAAGGAGAGCATTGCGTAAGGTTACCTTACGTTAACGCTACGCCGACTGCTTCAACCTGTACTCCGTAGAGCAAGCGTACACTTTTTATACGCTACTCTTACGCTACTCTTACGCCGAAATGCTTCAACCTCTCTACTATTAGGTTCTGCAGCTAGCTCAACAGGTATATGAGTTAAGAGCACTACCACAACCCGCAAATAAAAGCAGAAACAGTAAGAGCCGAGAAGAAAACGGGGCGTAATTAAGGTGCTCAGAATGTAGGAACAAAACTCAAACCGGAGGGATCAGGAGAGTTGACGATACTGGATTGGTAGTCGTTGTGGGATAATGTCTTGCCTTGAGGTAGTTTCAGTGTGAAGCAGCGAAGTAAATTTGCGATGAAAGAAAGAGCTCCATTCTGGCTAGAGCTTCACCCAAACACACCCTCTTGCCTGGGCATGAAAAGGAGGACATTTTTTAGTTCAGGCATTGAAAAAATCAAAGTTATACTTGTAGACACAAAGACGACCGCTCAGACATATAGACAGGCATACACAGACTTAAGATAAATTGACCATGGTAAATTAATATGTCTAAAAAGGCAAAAAGACAACAAATAGGCGGACACAAACAAAAAGAAACATAGACACAGAGACAACCGCTCAGACATACACACATAAAATAAATTGACTATGATAAACTGTTATGTCTAAAAAGACAAGCAGACAAATAGGCAGACACAGACAGAACGAGACGTAGACACAAAGACAGACTCAGACCGCTCAGACAGACAGACATACACAGGCATAAGATAAATTGATCTTGGTATGATTAAAGTGTTTAAAAAAGACAAGCAGACAAATAGGCCGACATAGGCAAGCAGAGACATGCATGCAACCTAAGTCAGCTAGACGTACTAATAAAGACAAAAAAAGGAAAAAGAAATGAGGACTTCTCTACCGTTACCGTTTACAATATGCAAGCACGAAAAGCCTTACCAATTGAAAAGGGAATGAAACCCTCAGGTCGAATCAGTTTTCTGTCGGCGTCCAGAAAGCGAGTCGGGTCAAACTTCTCAGGATTCTTCCAGTACCGGGAATCCCGATGGATCGAGAAGAGATTGGAGATGATGAGGGTGTCTTTTGGAATCGTATACCCTTCCAGTTGGATGTCTTCACGGCTTTGATGGGCCACACCCAACGGCGCCGAGTTACCGCAGCGCTGAATTTCGAAAATCATAGCTTTGGTGTAGGGCAAACGAGTTGAAATAATCATCCACTTAAATTCACGACTGTGTTTCTACGATGTTCAGATGGTGTATCCTATATTAGGGACGGTAGCTGGTACACCAACCTCTGTCAGAATTCGTCAGGACATTTTGCCAGCCAACTTTATCATTAATCTTCTTCTGGACCTTCTCCATCACGTCTGGATTTTCAATCATAGAAACCGTCATCCACCGAATCGTTGTTGATACTGTTTCTGTACCGGCAACAAAGAGATCCACGAGCGAGCAAACCAGTTGAAGTTCTGTGAAATGATACTTATTAATCCCCAATTAAAACACATCTATCCCTGCATGGTTCACTTTTTCGGTAAGAACGATACATATTCAGGCAACGGAAACACTGGCCTATCGACGGACAAAGAGACAGACAGGCAGGCAGGCAGGCAAACAGGCAAACAGGCAAACAGGCAAACAGACAGACAGACAGGCAGACAGGCATGCAGACAGACAGGCAGACAGACAGACAGATAGACAGACAGAACAGAACAGATAGAAAGGCAAGGACATTAAAAAGAATTTATCGGAGGCGATAATGATGCGACTAAATTTGCGCAGGTCATTAATAATAAAATTGTCTAACCATTGAATGTCTCGTTTCCTTGATTTCCTAACCCGTTAATTTTCACTTACTGGTAAGCATAAACGTAATCCGGTGCTTTTGAAAGCTGCCACGGCGAGGCAAGGTGCTCATTGATCATCTCCGTCATAAATTCAGCCCACCCGGTGAGATTCCTCCTTGCCTTGAAGATCTTCGTTCGGACCACGTTGGGAAACCATAAAAGGAACGGCGCGGCAGACGCGACAAAATCCTGCTTGAAAATGGCGGCGTTTTCCGCAACCAGATCGGTCAGTCTCGAAAATTTGGGATCAGCTAGGCTAAATGTCTTCCCAAACATGAGCGCGCAGATGATGTTTGAGACGCTGTTGGTCAACCGGATTTTGGGATTGAAGGGTTTCCCGTTGGCGTTCCGGAGAACATCACAAATGCCTTCCACTTCCGCGATGATCGTATCTTCCATCCAGTTCGTGCCTGTATGTAATTTGGTGAATTGCAATTATTAATTATTAAATATTAATATTAAATATTATTTAATGTACCGGTATTTTAGCGCCTTTATACACAAAACTAATAATGAGTCAAATGAGTTAATACATGTAGCTATCCGTTAATATTATCTTACCCATTCCGAGGTCACGAAGGGTGGACAAGGCAAAGCGGCGGTGAGTCTTCCAGAGGTCGCCTTGACTGAACAGCAACCCGATGCCAATTGGAATGGCGGAGTTCTTCTCTCGGATTAAATTTTCATGGACGCGACCAGACGCGGCGTCTTCGCTGAATATTTTTCGCAGGATGTGCAAGCCGCTGATGACCACAACTCGCTTTCGCCCGTTGTAGATACCCAAGATGTCGCCATACTTTTCCTTCCATTCCGTCATCTTGACAGCCGGTTTGCCTCCCATCGAGAGAACATTTCCGAGAAAGGGAAAAGCTGAGGAAACAGATATAATAACACAAATAACTAAATCTACTAAATTATACGAACTTCGAGTTACTAAATATTACTTACAAAGGAAAACAAGGAAATGTCAACGCTATTTTTATTTATCAAAAAATAAACTCAAGCATAATTCAGGCTTATTAAAAAAATATGGCTTTTTAATTTCAAGTTTTGCAAAATCTGATTCGCTGTTAGAGAATAAAAAAATGAGGTGTCGCTCCGTTGACATTTGTGCGCCAATGGACGTTAACAACGACTAAAAGCTCCCATGGCAGAGGGGTATGTTAAATCCTGCTGTTACACTATGAGGACAGACGTTTAACGTCTTTTCCCGAAGGAAAAACAATAAAGTTAAGAAACGGACTTTTCCCCGGTAAGACCCCCTGCCCCTTTTGCTGGCTGGCTTCTTCACCATCGAAATAATGATTAACCATCGAAACCAGAAGCATGTAGAAACGTCAAAACATAAAGTCTGTCTGTCTGTCTGTCTGTCTGTCTGTCTGTCTGTCTGTCTCGTCTGTCTCTCTGTCTGTCTGTCGGTCTTGTCGCAAACTTGAAATGTTTTATTTTGGGCGCTCTCCTTTTATGACTCTCAGACATCGTACCTGCTGGGCCCGGTGGAAAATTCTTTGGTCGCTACAGCTTCAGCCATTGATAGGTCAAAAAGAGCACCAGCAGTGCACCCAATGCAAGCGATAAGATCATTTTTGGAAAAGTTCGTAAAGAGGGAAAAACGTTGATGAATGGGCGTCGTGCTCCGATTAACTACAATCTTCCTCAGGCAAACGTGGATTGTGTAGGTTTTCGTTTGTAGTACTGTACGCGTTCGTAATGTGAGGGGTCGTAAGTGCGTTTTGCGCAGTTTCTATAGATGGACCGAATCACACAGGTACATAGGTTAACAGCCGAACGAACAATTTATATGTCCGATTAGGAAGGCGAGATTTAAGGGGTTTCTCATGGACATGCCCATCTTGTCCTGGGAAAGACCAGCTGTCTATGCCCACATCAACTTGCTACAAATGCTACATTTCGTCATATAGAATATGAGTAAAAGAGCGCTAAACCATAATTCGCAAATTGTAGCAAGAGACATTTCATCATGTAGGAAGAGAGTTGTGAAGTAGCACTGGATGACGGCGTCAGCCTCGAGACCGCTGGGCAAGGTCCTCTGCAGAGGTGATGATCCTCGAGCAGTCTCCTTGACGAAATCCAGAGATCTTCGGGAGACTAGGAACGGCAACCTGGATAGGTCCCTGATGAAGAGACACACGAAATCGGGCTCAATCAACTTGATTGAACCGAAAAAACGAGAGAAACGAGGCAGGCAATGGAAAGTTTACGACGATGACAACTGATTCTTTCTCGCTGTGTGCACTCGAGGCCTTTGCACCAGTGCCGCTCAGAATTACGATGCAAAACTTGTCTCTGAGCGGAGCTACAGACAACTCGCAACCAACATCAGAGAACTAATACTAGAACAAAGTATTAACACTAGAACAGGGCAGCTTAATTATGACAACAGCCGCTACCTCGTCAGAATCTCGGGACAAAAATCAGCTCGAATGGATCGGGGGAGTTGACGATACTGGATTGGTAGTCGTTGTGGGATAGTGTCTTGCCTTGAGGTAGTTTCAGGACATATGAACAAGCAGACAGACATATAGACAGAGACACGCCGATGCCACAAAATTCATTGACCATTGAAGGCCTCTTTTCCGTCAATCGTCGATCTAGTCAACTTCTCCTGCTGGTACGTGTACAGATAGTCCGGCGCATCAGAGTGCTCACTCGCAGAAGCAACGTGCTCGTTGATCATCTCCCTCATGAACTACGTGAACGCCGTCAGATTTCGACGTGCTGTGAAAATCTGCTTTCGAATCATGTTGGGGAACCATAGCAGAAACGGAGCGGTCGTAACGACCGAGTCCAGCTTTATGAT
This sequence comes from Hypsibius dujardini, assembly GCA_001579985.1. Taxonomy (NCBI): domain Eukaryota; kingdom Metazoa; phylum Tardigrada; class Eutardigrada; order Parachela; family Hypsibiidae; genus Hypsibius; species Hypsibius dujardini. The sequence goes on along the minus strand of LRSR01005776.1, from coordinate 6,428 downwards.
GGAGACATTTTGGCCGATCAGATTGGTCAGTCGCGAAAATTTTGGATCAGTCAGCTCGAAACGCTTCCCAAACATTAACGCGCAGATAACATTTGACACGCTATCGGTCAATTGAACCTTCGGGTTGAAGGAGTTTCCATTGGTGTTCTGAAGGAGTTCACATATGCCGTCTACTTCAACGATAATCGTTTCTTCCAGCCAGTACTTGCCTGCAATTTTCTTGACGATACTTAGTATAGTTTGAATACTTGATCTGTATTTTTCAAAATTTATCTGGAAATGATAAGCTTCAATTCGGCAATGCATTATGGATTCTAGTTGAGGATGGCAAATACTGATTTAATATTAGTTTTTTTAGTCAACTAGAAATTATGTATTGAGTCTAGTTTTATTCGAAATTATTTCACTAATTTTAGTGTCTTTTTTTTTAGTTTTCCCATTCAAATTTTAGTAACTAAAATTATTAGTTTTTGTAGTCAACTAAAAAACTAAAACCAAGAAGTTGCTAAAAACTTTAGTTTTGCTATTCCTAATTTTAGCATGCTGTACCTTTTAATTTGTTTTATATTACTTTAACAAAAATCGCATTAAAGTCAGGTTTAAGCGTTATTTTATTTATGCAAATTGATGGCAGTAACTACTAGTAACACACATTGATTTTGAGGTAAGAAACCTTCTTCGCTTTTTAATACCGGTTGACCAATCTTACTAGTTTCACGGTACACGCTGAAATTATATTCTGCTCCGCTGAAAGCTCTTATAGAACAGAATAAAGCACATACTGAAGGTGCCTGATTGTCGTAGACGCATTACTTACCCTTCCCAGGTTCGGAGTGTGGACAAGGCAAACAGCGGTAAGTCCTCCAGACTCCTTTCAATACATCGTAATAAAATTGATACATCAAACTTTTACTAATATCTAGAATACTCACACCAACGTAAATAGGTTTGTCTAGTGTAACATTATTACTTTAAATTGCGTTATGTTTTTTTCTTAATTCCTCAGGATAATAAATGTCAGACTCTATGAAATATCCTTTAGCACTATCCTGCTTGAGAGCTAATATTTTTTCTTCAGTAAATTCTGTCATCTCCTCTTCAATAAGTTCTCTTAGATTACCAGTTGGCAGATATTGTTGCATTGCCCAACCGTATAAATTATTAACATTAAGGTACATGATGTAGCAACTAGGTCTATTTGTATCAAAGTTAGGATTTTCAATAAGTTTGTAATCTTTATCAAATATAAATTTTGGATTAGCTTTACTGAATCGTTTTCCATAAACTGTAGATATACCTCCTCTTTTCATATTTTCTAGGAATTTATGAATTTCGTAATCGTATACATAATCTAAACTGATATTAGTTTTATATAAGCAGCTATCCCATGAGTAATGTGGTAGGGATAAGTAATGTACAATATCAAGTTTGTGAGTATTTAGTAGCTCTGCTACTTTACTCTACTCTTTACTCTAATTTTCTACTATCTCTGCAAGAAAAAGTACGTCACTTTTCAGATATATATCGTGAAGATCCTGAAGCGTCTTACACTCGAATTCTCTCCAAATATTTTGTACATGCTCGTAATCCACTTCGGAACAAGGACTATCGGTTAGATCATTATAAAAGTCTTCTATCTTCAGTAATTCGCTTTTTTCTAATTTTTCAAATGTATCCATATACGAGTAGGGATACACGCCTTTTCTTAGTAATAAATTTAGTTTTTCTCTAGTAAAAACTTTGTTAATGATTTTTAAGTCATCCTTCTTTAATTTTTTAGCTAAACTATCGAGCGATCCGGCAAAAAATTGACTTGAGTCTTTAAATCTTATCTGACCAATCTTGAAAGTTAAGAATTTTTCCATAGTTTTAGCAATAACACTTACTTGTTCTTTGCCTTTCAATTCTATGCCTTTGACAATTAAATGTCCATCAAATCCAGTTAAGTTGTGAAAGAAGAATACTGGTAGTTCAGGTTTATATCTGAAGTTAATATCACAGCTATTATGCGCCGCTCCACGAAATTCACCAGTGATATGACAGTGATCTCTAACTTTTACGTCCTTTCTCTCGAATTTCGACTCGCAAATGTGACAGCGATCTGATTTTTGAAATCGTTTCTCTTCTTCCTTAGGCAAATTCATTTGTATGATATTTTTTAGATCTGTTTTGATCTTCTTATAGCTTCTTATTGCTCAGATATGCCTTCTAAAAATTCTTTTATGCAACCCTTACCGTTATATCGAAAGTACAACAGCTTGTCCTGTTCATCTCTTATTTTGCCGTCTGATCTAACAAGTAAGAATGATACACCCGTGGGATCCATAATAGTTTCACTTCCTTTGATAGTTTTTGTTTTGCTAGCGCCTAATGATTTATTTTGTATAATTTCTGCGTTCAGTGTCTCAGCGTCTGCAGAAGCTACAAAAGGAGCTTTCAATTTATTGGGGTAATTTTTGAATTTCCTTTTTTCTTGTTTTTCTTTCATTTTGATTCGTTGAATAGTATTATCGATACAACCTTTTTCACATTCATTCTTACTTTTTTCAGAATTTTCGGTATTGAGACAGAATTTACAGGTACATTTTCCGCTTCCTTGGTGATTATTTTTATTGGTATTTAATCCATTAAAATTTCTTATCAAAACGTAATAATATTTACTAACAGCAAATAAACAGCTAGCTGGATTGCTATTGCTATCTTTTTTCTTTGACAAATAGAGGGATTGTAGATTTTTTTCATCTAACTCATAGACGCAGATCGACAATTCCTTGTTTTTGTTCTCCAAACAAAAAAAATTGTTTTGATTACATACAAACGGAAAATCGCATCCATTATAATTTATTTCGTTGAAGTATGATAGGTATTGTTTTGGTCTGTTCGGATGATTCAACCGATCGATAGGATGAAAATGAGCCGCAATGCAGTATTTTAGACAATAATTATCTTCATTTTTTATATTGACACAATTTTTATTTTGAAACTCAACATAACTACCCCCCCGTCCATCAGAAGCACTATGATCATGCTCAGATATATTTAGAAACAACGTAATAATTTTTTGAAACGTCCACTGAGAACCTTCGTTAATAAATTTATCGGTGTTACGATGAATAGTTCCAATTGAGTCGGCAATAAAATCATCGATTTGAGATACTTCTAATGTACTTTGCATATCACCACTATCATCTATCATCTACCATCATCTATCGCTAAATATTAGACCTGTAGTTGTATCTTTTTTCGTCATTCAGTACAGTACTATGTTTGTTTTGATTTGAGAGTGCAATAAAGCCTCAACTAATTTACTTCTAATTAGTGGTGATAAACGTTCTAAAATATACATATAGTCTTTCGAATCGATACTTTTGGGGAAATCCATCCCTAAATTAACGTGAACACCTAGAATAGTCATTCTAGTCTTTCTAAAATTCAAGCTATCTATTTGTGTGTCGAAGTTGATGGAGTTCTCTTCAAACAAATCGTATGATTTAGACAGCCTGCTCGCTTCTTTCTGGAAAATTGAGATCGCGTCCTCTGTTTTTTCCTTTTTATTCTGTAATTGGTTTTCATAATTTTCTATTATTACTATACTCTCTTCGACTTTGTCTCTATTTCTTGGACACTCGTCTTTTTCATGATCTGGAATTTCTCTTAATCGTTGATGCACCGCATACTTTTTCTCAAATCAGACATTTTAACTGTGATCCAATAAAAATCGAATTTGTTCTTTCGCTAGTAAATATACTAATGAAAAATAAAAAAGAATATAGAAAATAAGAATGTCAATATAGAAAAAATACTTTAGCCACCTTTACTGTCGTGATATCTTTTAAGAACCTTTTGTTTGTGTATTTTATAAGAGCTTGAGTTTTTAAAATTTTGACGATTTACTTTCCATTGTTTTTGTAATACTATGTATTTTTCTGGCTTTTAAGTCACTTCCATGTGACTTGATTCATAAAAGTGTAATAGTGGCCGGCCGGCCGCCGACACTTGACAACTTAGGAAAATAATAATTTGAATTAAAGCGCTCTGTTCGTTTATTAATATCTGCGAGCATATTCTCGTAATAAGAATGACATTTGATCCACGAATTACAGTGAGAATGGATCCAATTAAATTGACCTGCTGGATTAAACGAACAAGGGAAGAAAAATGTTGAGAAGTTTAGTCCTGTGTACGTGTGCTGCATGTGCCTATTTTCTACAGGTTGTAACTGTATTGCAACTATTTCAATTTATTGTTTTGAGCTACTTGCTCCCTCGCCGCTAGTCGTAAAAATGACGACGAGCAGACAGTTCTGTGTCGGAATTATTTGCACAGCCGGCCATAGAAATGTTACGGTTTAGTACGCCCTAAAGACAATACTATCTAGTTTCTTTCGTCAATCCTCTCTAATACGATGAGAGAAGAGAGACTCTGGCAAGACTGGTATAGTAGAATAAGCAACTAGACTGTTTGCATGGCTCATCACTCAGGTAACCGGCCATGATTAACTTATATGTTATTTTTGCTCTATGATCTTGTCACCACTTGGGTCTTTCGTGATGCTCCGTTACCAGTGAAGCCTCCTGTCCTCGGGAAACTACTAAATGCACGGTCGCTTCACCACTGGACGCGTAGTCAATGAACTACTAAAATCTCCGGTCATACTCTGTCTTTACCAAGTGCGTCGTCAGTTCATTATTAAGGTTTCCTACCATGCTCGGGTCACTGAGCGTCCTTATTTGGCATGGGTTACCAGCCAAATTTCCGGCCATGTTTGGGTCACGTCCAGGCACTCCGTCCATATGTTGGTCGCTAGTAGGGCTCCAGATAATGTTTGGATCACCAGTTAGGTCTGCGGTCATGCTGGAGTGACTTAACGCTCCTTCTCTGCATGGGTGAACAGAACGATCTGGGGCCATACTCGGATCACCTCTAAGTACTTCTTCCTTACATGGGTAACTGTTAAGGTCCCGGTGCATGCTTGAGTCATCACTATTCGCTTCGTCCCTTGCGTTTGTTAACGCAAAGTCTCCGATCATAGTCGGTTCAACTCTAAAGTCTCCAGCAATGCTCTGTTCGGCTCCAGACGCTTCGTCACCTGGGTCAATATTACCGGTAGGGGCTCCGGCCATGCTCGGGTCACCACTAATGCGCACCATTCCGGCATGGGTCACCATTAATCTCTACGATCATGATCAATTGACCATTTAGGTTTCTGTTTGTGCTCAGGTCATCAGTAAGATGGGAGTACATCAGTCCAATGTATCAAACCGCGTAATTCCGGATGGTTTGGATTCTGAACCGGTTTTAACGGTTTGGGTTATTTTCCAAACCACGTCGATCGGTTCGGTTCAAACCGCGGCTTGAAACGGTTTAACCGCGTAATTGCCATCCCTAACCTAAAGAAACACGTGGTTGCAATATTGAATTTTTTGGAGAAAATATGGAAATCACAATTTGTGATTGATCCTAAACAAAGACTTGCGCGTAGTAGGACGACCGGTAGACCCTATCGCGCCAAATCAGAACAACGACTAAATTTCGGGTGACTTTGTTTAATCCGACACATGGGATAAACCGCTACTCCAAACAACATGATCTTGCTTTCGCCTTTTATTATTTTCCTAATTTGACGTACAAATGCGTGTCCAACGATGACAAGGCCAGTTCAAAAAGTATTGCCGAACCCGGTATTTTGTGACGAATCGGGGCTTGCGCGACATCTAACGCTCCCGGACTAAGCGAAGAACCGACCCGAACTGGTGGTCCGCAAAAAAATATACGGTTATAAACGACAATATCGACAATTATTTTTTTACGCCAATCGATCCGACTGTCTAGTGTCTGTCACATTGTGCGTTTTATGTCATCAGCGTTGGTATCATGCTTACTGAAAAGAGTGACTTTTCAATGGCTTTATGCAGAAATTGCAACCGCTCCCGGTGTCAATAGCAGAAAAACTTGCGTTTCTGGAGGAAACCACTGGCCTTGTCATTTTCAGAGATCATGCACGGAAATTCCTGATCAGGAAGTCGTAGATACTGGTGAAATTTGACCTGCGTCGCAAACGCAATGCTCATGAACGATCTGTATTTGTGCAAGGGACAATTGGTGCGTATATGTAGTCGCTGAATAATTGATTATCTCCGCGTTAACTTCATTAATGGTAAACAATCTACGCACACAGTAAGGGTATTCAAAGTTCGCTTATTTGCAGCGTTTATTTCGCTATTTCAAACTCGCTAATCTCCCTGGTTTTGCACGCCCTTGCAACGGTGATACGAGGACACGCCCCCCCCCCCAGCTTACCTGAGGCTGTGTCTCCTTCGCTAATCTCAACTCACATGGACCACTCACAAGACAGATACACACAATTAGCGAGCAGATAACCGAGAAAAGGAGCTCCTTGGCTGCTTTTCTCGATTATTTTCAAAACC
>LRSR01005770.1:0-14490 GCA_001579985.1 Hypsibius dujardini | reverse complement strand
CGTGATTTTTTTCTCTCACAATTACCTGTTTATATATCATGATTTTACATTGGAGCCTTAGACTGAAAATTATCTTCGGTCTCAGAAAAAAATATGGAAGAAAAAGACTTCCCTTGCCACTTTGTGTTATGGGCCCGGGCTTGATGGATAATTTGATATTTCTTCATCAATAAGTTTTACATTTTTTTCATCCCAACCAATATTTTTCAGAACGCAAAATTATTTTTTAAATTTACTAGAAGACCTGTGCAAAATATAAAAAATAGATTGACAGTTTTCCGGTTAAGAGGAACACCGTAAAAAATGAAATCCAAAAAGAGAGCAGTGGCGCCATCGACACGCTCCGAATTCTGTTTATTGCTACAGCGCTGCTTCAGCTTTCTTTTTCCGGACTTGTTTACAAGTATTTTCTTTTCCACTTACAGCAATGTTTCAAATTAAATTTCAATTAATTTTTAAGTTTGAGTTCTGGAAGTCATTGGCTGGGATAAAAAAATTGAAACTTGTTGATAAATCAATCAATCAATCTCCGGCTTATAGCACTAAGTGTCGCGGGAAGTCTTTTTCTTCCTTATGTTTTCTCAAACTGCCGATGTGATTTCTAGCGCAAGATTCCAATGTAATACCATGATATATAAACAGATAATTATGAAAAAAGACCCACGCCGATGGGGAGGTAAAATCTTTCTTCTTGCCCAAGATAGTACTCGTATTCGTATATCGTATTGTTCTATTATTATATTCCGGCTGTACAAATTGAATCCAGCTGTTAAGCCGGCATCAAAATAGAACAATAGAGTCTATCGCGCAAAAGGTAATCGGGAACAATTTTCACACAAATTACAAAACACAATCTACACACTACATATGAACGCTTTTGGCTAAAAAAACAACTGTACTGTACTTATACAGTACTTGTACAGTAGATCAGAACGCAAGAGCAATCTGCTTGCAAATCCGGCGCCGAGCATCACTTTTCTCCATGTGCGAACGCGATCTTGGAAAATTTCGCTCTTTATTTCCAACCGTCTTCCTGCCAGCTACAACTAAAGACTTGTTTAACGATCCCGGTCCCGGAAGCCGGATTACTTCCTCGGCTATGAAAGACAGAATTCTGCGGCGGTCTTCCTTCACCATGACGCGGGCGTCGGTGATGGTGCCTCAATTTCACAAGACCCGAAGTAGGCAACAAGAGAGGAAGACGGCAATTTGGATGAGCACGCTTGAACAGCTTATCCTGGTCGTCTGAAATCCTACGCGAAGGGACGAAGCTGCACTGCTCTGACTGAGCTTCTTGACGGAGGATTGCGAATCGGGATTGGTGCTTCCGTCTGTGAATAAAAATGAGAAAGAAGGTTATGACTTTTGAGGATTAGGCAAATGACGGTTCATTAGAAGGACGTGGAGGATGATTGATTGCTTGGAGGGAACACGCGGGAAGGGATCTGTTTGACGCTTTATTTGAGGATAGATCAAGTGCCGGCTGGACCTCCACAGATTAATATTTAAATGGACAACAATTTCAAGAGGCTTTTCCATTAGATTGCCATTTATTTATGGTCTTTTAATATTCTCCAAATCGCAAGGGATGTTTCTATTTTTTCTTACCATTCTGAACCCTGTCCGTTTCATCATCCCGATGTCCACCGCGTTGTTTGACCGTTTCCAATTCATTTTTACTAATTAAACTGGCCACTTCCTTCTCCTCCAAATATTTCTCATCCGGATCCAGCTTGACATGATGAACGGTTTTGGTGACTGGATCTTTGGTGGTGGAAGATGTGGTTGTTCTTCTTGGATGATGGGTAGCACGATGAGGTCGATGAGTAGTGTGACTGGAAATATGTTGAGTCACGTGATGAATTCTCTTGGGAAGAATGGTTGTACGATGATGATGCGCCACGAGTTTGTGGGTCGTTGTGGGCGTGGTCATGGTGGTCAGTTCCTGTTCCTCCTCCGTTGTTGCTTCTTCTTCCTCCTCTGCAGCTGGAGGAGTAAAGCGTTTTGTAACGACAGTCGACTTGACGTTTGCCCAAAATGTTCCATAGTCACGTGCAATTGTTCCCCTGAAAAGAGAGGAAAAAGGAAGATGGGTTAGAGCTTTTGTTTGAAAAAGTATTTTTGTCAATATTTGCACTTTTACATTTACAAAAGGAATTACAACCGTTTCGTCCGGTTAATTTATGACGGAAAAAGACATCTGCAGATATGAAGTGACAAATAAAGAGGTCGTTAAAATGGCCAACGATCCCTCTTAAATCATGGCGTATTTTATGCTCCGATCAAGCTCTAGAGCTTTTGTTGGATAGGGCAGACGAAATATGAGACTAAGAGGAGAAGAGAATAATGCCCAGCGATGACCACCTGCCTCTTGTGTGGTCTTCTTCCTATTTCTCAAAAAATTAGGCAATCATAAAAATGTGACCAGATGGGCATTGAGATGGGGGCTCTTAGATGAATAATATTGCCTGGTAATATTACTCAGGATTCCTAATGGATAGTGGATATGTGAGTACCGTTTGCCCCTAGTCCAGACTCCGGAGAGAAGGGGAATGAAATGTAGGCGCAAAGAGAAAAAGCAATCATCTTGGCCATTGTCCATGTATGATAAGAGTCCTGGAGCTAGTGAGTCAAGTTGACCGGAAACGAGACGGGATCTTTTGATCCACATACGACAGTATACTTGTATGTCCAGTCTGCAATCGCCGCTTAATGAAGCCAGACTGTTCGATATTTGGTCGGAAAACAGCTAGTGAGGATCTCTTGATCGGGCATTGGATTGTGACCAGTGAGTGGAGCTTCATTAATAATTTCATATCAGATGCAATTGATGTCGCTTTCTCACTAATACCTCTAGAATATTCTAACGTCGCATGGTCATTAGATGTGATTGGATTGAGGCGGGGTATCACTATACTTTAGAGATTGGCTCGTTCTCAATCGCAAATACATTAATGTATCTCCGAAAGATTTTTTTAAAGGTTTTAACAGTCTCCTTCCGATACCAAATTATTTTTGCTTGCTGCAGTGAAAAGAGATATACAGTTCAACATTTCGTATTATGGTGTATTAATAAAGTGACTTGGGTCAACAGCTTTAACATTTTATTTCACACGTAAATTATTCGCTTGGATTGCGTGTTTATGGCCTAACTGGAGAACAGTCCAGAATGTTGGCTCGCTTCCGGGCTGTTATGCCGGAAATGGTCTCGCTTTGCTTTTAGCTCTGAGGCGAAATAAATCTCACACGCCCTTATGATCAAAACATGCTGACTGAATTTTGGGTAAGAGGCAATCGTATAAAATGTCATTACACTGCGGCCAGTTTGTAAGCGATGATAATTTAAAATGACCAATTGCTTCTCTCTTTTAGAGTAAAAAGGGAGACTAGGAGTTGTCTCTCCGGGTGGCAACGGGATAAGGGAGAATAGAGTAAGGGATAGGGGGAGCGGAAGTAATCACAAATTGTTTGGGGATTGAGACTTCTGGCTGTGTTATTGCACCATGCCTCAAACCCTCGGGGAAACAGCTTATGTGTTAGGTCAGTTTCGGAAGGGATATTAGACTAAACGTCTCCCTGCCATAGCATCCCATCAAAATAGCTATTTTTTGATTTTCGGTCGGTAAAATACAGTATCATATCAATGCTATTTTACTAGTACCAAACCTTTTAACATATCCCAGACATGGAAGTTTTTATCAGGTGATAAATATGCCTGTCCGTGGCTTAGATCAAGAGTTTGATATACACTAAATTGGCTTCTAAAGGCTACGCGTTTAATGTGAGCACACGAATCCCTTTGGAATACTTCTCGCAATTATTAAAAGTGAGATGAGAATTTGAAATTTAAGCATGCATGAATTATTCGTATTGGTCCAGACCACCTGGTGCGTGTCAGCTCCTCTTTGACACCTTTCATATAAAACGGCTTTGGATGACTGCCTCCAATGTTCCTCCTGGGTATCAAACTACTGTGTTCATATTATTCTGCTTGTTCTTTTTCTGGTGATTTTCTAGAAAGATTATCTGTAACTGTTTAACATCAAGAAATCTTTTAACTCAATCTTTTAATATTTTGGAATGATACCCGATATAGAGTTACTGAACATGTGTCCATCAACGAACGAAATTATGCTCAATGGCGAGGAGTTGTTCGACAAAAAATATGGGGCATATTTGGTCGCATGCGACTGCTCTTGACCTCGATATAATTTTTTGGCGCCAAGTGACATTCACTCCGCACTTGGCAAGCTTTTTTATGACTTACACAGACCCTCTCTCAGGTGGCGTGATTTATTGCCAAATGTCTAGAGCTTCTATTTGTAAAAGGCGTCGCCGATTTGTAAAATTTACAAATCGTAAAATGTTACACGCCTTATTACGCGGATTTATCGTGATTTTTAGTATAAATTCAGTTGAGTACAGTAATGCCTACACTTGAAGACGAAGTAATTCGTCTTTTAAAAATATTTTTCTACTCTTGAAAATACGGACTGGCCTGCTGGCGCTGCCTGATTTTGTACTCGCGAAAGTGAAACACTCCAGGAGTTTAATCTCTTTTTGTCGCGACGGTGTCATCCGTGTCGGACTGTCGGCGGACTAATCCGTCTGAGACGGTCATCTTCACACGAGAAACAACTCAAACATCGGTCGTCTTTTTCAATTGATCAAAAGCAAAAATGTGGGCTCTTGACCAGTCAGTTCACTCGTTCAACGAATTTCTCCAATAACGTGTTGAGCTTTCGCTTGGGTGAATTTGATCCAAGTGAGATCACGTTTCACGATCAAAATCAAAATCAAATCATTTTTAGCAACAAAAACTCGTTCCGGTTTAACAACTATAGTAGCTACGTCAAAATTCGCCGACACAAGTTTCGGTTCTTGTCGCCACTTTCCGTAAAGCGACTGTCTAACTTAATGTATCTTCTAAGGACAATTCTGTCTTGCCGCACAAAGAAAGTTGTTTGAAAATTAATTTGGTTTAGTACTATTTTGAAACTCAGAAGATGTCAATGAGAAATAAATACTATTCGGAGAACTTCGGTCAATAACATTCAGAGATTGAGACTGGCAGACAAAAATAACATAAAAATATTTGATTGGAGAAAAACAAATATGCGTAAGGAAATGATTATTTAATTGAATAGGAAGACGTAAGGCAGACGTGATGTTTGCTGGAGGTGGATAGACGTGACTTGGAGAAGCGGCACGTACCTCTACCTCCTATCGAGTCGGACATCTTGGCGAGACGACTCGAGTGGTTGTTATGCTCAATTTTCTACTTTTGATAAATGACCATGCGAACCAAAAGAAGAAGATGATGATGAAGGGAAGGAGGGAAACATTGATTCTGATCGGGCAAACATTCTTTCTACTCTTTCTTCTTTACTGTTTAGGGGAGGGAAGGGGCAAAGTGACTCAAGCTAAACTAACATTTTTCCGCAGTTATTAATTTGTCAGAATACATACTCTACTGTGAATTCTCATTTCGTTTTGATGGGCGGGGCTTCGAACCGGTCACCCGGAAAAGTAATTATAATTCGTTTGACTCACGGTTACAGGTTCAATTATTTCCAACTTAATATTATTTTAACCAGAGCGCCACTCTTTTAAAAAACTTGTTTTACTTTATTCAAGTAACTAAGCAATCACTTCCGGCTGCACTCTCTTGAATAAAGAGTTTACTTACATAAATTGAATTTGGTCGGGAGTGTTTTGTGTGGGCATAAAATGAAGGACCATGTCGGCGTTTTTGGGTTTGGAGTCGCTGTGAGTGACCGAGTCAAAAGGATAGGAACAGTTCTGACCCTTCATTCCAAATTTGACGCTTTCTTCATGATGAACTTCCCATCTTCCAATAGCATCAGTCGTTCCAGGTGCTCTCGCTTGAAGGAAGAAGCCACCAATTTTCCTGTTCTTGAACTTGCCGGAAATTGTCCTGATTCGAACTGTGAAAGAGAATGGAAATTAGAATGGAAATTAGAATGGAAATTAGAATGAATTAGAGCGGGGACTGTAATTAGAGCTCGATCCAATGGGAACCCTTTTCACACAGTAGCGGTAATAGTGGTCATTCAATCGTGGCGGTAATAAAAGTGACCAGTGGTCAGGTGAGAGGTCAGTAGCCAAGGAAAAGACCATTTGAAATGATTCAGAAGAGGGAGTGTCTGAAAGTGATATCACCTTGTGTGTTGTGTCTCGTCCAGCTGAGCACTTCTCTCCTCAGACCACTTCAATACATCAACACTCCTTTCAGTTGAGGAAGTCTTTTCAAATAAACACAACTCTTCACAAAATGGAAAAATGGAAAAATGGAAAAATGGAAAAGCTCTTTTCTTTTATTGAATGCTGTCAACGTCTACTGAGTTCGACTCCGTTTGAACCAGCACGTTTTTTGGTTAGAGTATAAACATTAAGAATTAATCTTGTTTAAGCCGAAATGTTACGTATACTGCGTGTAATACCTTTAAACACTTTTCCCATGGTGAAATAATCCGATTCTGGTTCAATCATGAAGGGCAATGTTTCCATCGGTTGAGGCTCCTTCCCATGACCGGGAATAAGAGTCTTACAGGCCGATAAGCCAGCTCCAAATGGATAAGATTTGGTGAGGCCAATCAAACCGGAAACCAAAAGGAAACCAGTCAAGCGAATCACTCCAACGGAAAACATGTCGGCTCTTTCCTGTTCTCAAACTTCAACAAGGTCCAATATCGATTGCAAAGATTGAAGCTCCAGAAAATCAGAAAAAAATATCGTCTATGCCGCAGGAGTGAAGAAAATAATATCTGGAGACGTTATTTAGGTCAAATTGGAACAAGGGAAAGAGTTGTCGTGAATTAAAGTTGAACAGAAGGTTGACTTTGGAGTTATGGGAGCGATAGTCGGAATGAGTAAACACAATAAAACACATAGAGAGAAAATGACGCTTCTCGTTGAAGAGAAATGGTTTTGTGGAATGCCTCGCCTTGAGTCAGAAGGAAGGAAGGTACATGTGCGAGTACAAATCGGCGTCAGAGTTTGGCGTCAGATGGCCACTTCTACTTCCGACCAAGCGACTAAGGCAGAAAAGGTGTGCAACTTCACTTTCCGTTCCGCCGATTTCAACGGTAACTCTCTCTTTCTCTCTCTGTTTCTGTCTGTGTCTCTGTTCAAATATGAAATATCCAGTCTGAGTCCGTCTTCTCCTCTCTGACGTAGGGACTGATGATGACTAGGCAGGTATAGATGGAAAAGGCGGTGTCAAGGTGAGTGTCCGTCAATTGGCGAGAGGTAAAAGGAGAAAGGGAAAAGAAAGAGGTCTCAGGGAGTGATGGATGATCCTCAGTCAAAGTAAGCACACACGAGAATTGACCACTGTCCAGGTGATGTAGAGTAATTAACCGCTTCGTTGTGGTCCGTCCAGTTGAGGTAAAAGAATTCCCGCTGATAATAAACTCCACAGACCATAAAGTAGTTTTCTGTCAAATTTGTTATGAGGAATAAAACGCGGGAAGAAGGAAGAAGAAAAGAGGAAAAGGGGATGAGCTGTTGCCGCCGTTTACAGAAAAGCAGTTTAACTAGTTGAGAGATGCAAGGAAGGGAAGGGAATGGATGCGAGTAAATGCTCAAACTAGATCAAATTGATACGGCCGAGTTCCCTGGATGCAGACATGATGCAGATTCGGATGAGAGAGAAATGGATTCTCTGGATTTAAAAGGCGAAAGAGAGGGAGGGAGGGAGGGAGGGGAAGAGTTGTTGGTTGGAACTTGGAACATTAGGGTAGAATTGGGCGGAACCGGGAAAAAGGGAAGAGGGATGAGGAGTGAGGATTGCAAAATTGACGTCGTCTATCTATGATGAATGCCGCTCTCTCTCCTTGTCTCTCTCTCTCTCTCTCTCTTTCTCTTTTTTGGAAGAAGGACTGTGCACTGTAAATAAGCAAACAATCGGCGAGATGGAGGGCGGAGTCATCGGCAGACTTTTAAAGCAGTGGCCCACGACGTGTTAATGCGTAACCCAGCTAAGGGAATTCCTGATAAACATGTCGTGTATCTGCCCGTTTAACAGTCAGTTGGAGGTGACCACGTTTCCTCTTCTGCACAGATAGGCAAATTTTCAAATTATGATTCATTGAGATGAGGCAATGTAAACGACCGTCGTCCGACAGGTCGACGAGACAGTTGGAAATTTTTTGGCAGGGCAAATTTACACAAAGAAGCAATTGATTCTCGCACGCCGAGAGAGAGAGAGAGAGATACAAGTATATAGATATAGATAGACAGGACGTGCCGGTTGTAAACCAGAAGGAGTGAGGGCTTTCTTCCTGCCCATCGTTGATCAACGAGGTCCTCCTCTTCATGTGTGTATCTATAGAGAAAAAAAGGACCCCGGAAGAGCTGTCGGACGCTCTCAAGAGCTCGCCCCTCACTAAAAAGCACTAGAAGGCCATTAAACATACGTCGGAAGTGGGAGCAAAACGGAAAGGAGGAAGCACCAGCGTGTGTATAAAAAACGATACCGATCAATCTCTTGAGCGAGCCTTCGTCGATGTTAACGGCGGCGTAGCAGATGAGTACTCTAATGTCAGACAAGCAACGAAATAGAGATTCTTAGCAACTTTCTCTACGGAAATTCTCGGTAAATTTTTTAACAAAAATGCTAGGATAAGTGGCCACTTCTGAGTCAGGGAACTTATTGATCGACCATGATTCGCGTGGATATACTGGACATAATGGTCAGTCGTCAACCTCAACAGACATGCTGATTAAAGATAATTTACATGCACTCAAGTCCGCTTCCAGTTCCGTAATGGAATATTCCTCTCTCCTCGTTTAGACATTTTGATGGGAATAATGGAAGGAAGATTGGTCAACAGATATCCTCTACACCACAACAGCCACTTTGGGCAACGGAAGAGAAAATATATGCGCATAAGCGAAATGTATACGACATTGTCGAAATGTCGCCTCACCAAACTGAAGTTTGTGCCCGCAGGATACTGCACCACACATATTTATTCAAACTTCTTCTTCCAACGTAAAATGGAATTTGAAATGTACAAGCTGTTTGGTATTATTTCAAGAGCGAATCACTTGAAAACTCTGGACGTCGGTCATCCTCCCAAGGTCATAGCTTGTTTGTTCTTGCAGCTGCTTAAAATGAATGATCCAGTATTCTGTAGATGAAGTTTATTTGGAACGGGACGATTAGAATTGCTCAAAAGAAAAGAAGATTTCACACGGAGACACTTCCAAACTATGAGAATCCCTGCTGTCTTTTGTAATTTTGATGGTTATTAACGATTGCGAGCACTTTAAATAAAGTGAGAAAGAAAAAGAAAGAGGATGAATGAACCGCCCTTTTTGTCGCCTGGGTGTAATGATGAAAGATGAAAGATTGATAGAGAATAAAAATGTCTTGGCGGTTGTTGTTGATGAGGATTAGACCATCGAGCGTCCCAGTCATCCGTATCTACTTCCGTTATGGAACTCGTTTGAGAAAAGAAGGAACAAGGCTATACAACATGTATCCCGTGTATATGGATGGATTGGGATGAGGAGGATCTGACGTGGAGGATACTTCCGGTGACGGATGCCCCTTTTGTGTGCTTACTCTGAACTCAAGTTGCATACATCCCGCATCAATTTATCGGAAACTGGCATCGGAGATATAATGAGGAAAGTGATCTTGACGGCGTTGTGGAGTAAACAACTTTTAATGAAATACATGGTCTGATGTAATGCTCGAGTAACGGTTTGTAATCTTCCTGAGATTCCGATCTGCTCGATGCGGCTAGTGAGGCATGAAAAGCGGTTACCGGTCGCCGCTTCGATCAATCACGCCATCTTCAGGGCGATCGCCAACTCAGAGTGTCCAGTAACTGTTATGCCTGAATTTGCCATCAAATAGTTGACCTCGCCAATATTTTACCCCGGCGTTTGTAGTTTGATTAATTCATTTTACGTATTGAATATATTTATCTTTCACTTAATACTTACGGTGAAAATAAAGTTTAGCAAGGGCATTCACTTTTATGTAAAATAGTTTAAAGGGTAAAGGCACCGCTTTGGTCCATATAGGTTTTGGTGTTCTAGTTTTCACCAGCTTCTGTACAGGGGTAAACCATTTACACGCGACCACCTCGCAAATTCTCAACGTGTTTTGGCAAAGAGGATGCAATTTTTTTCTGATTAACGTTACCAATCTAGGCAACGATTCAAAATTTGGGGAATTCTGTGCTCCGTATATTGGAAATTCCAGTTGAAATTGTTTGATGAGCAACAAAAAAGGAAGGAGCTCGTGGAGATTTTTATACATTTTCCATTTCTAATGTTCAACTAGAACATTAGAACCAGTGAAAATCGCGAAAAAGCAGGCTTTTTGCATGTTGAAGTACAAAATTGCCACAACATGTGAAAAGCCTGGAAAATCCCGCGAGGCCTGGTTGAACTTGGTGGGCAGGTTTGGGGAGGGAGCTCGTTCCTGGCAATAATTCAAGTTGCGCCATCGAAAAACTGTTTTAACAGGAATGGTTGATTGTACTATTGAACTTCGTTTTCAGATTTGAAAAACAGTTACCGCGGAGCAAATGGTTGGAGAAATAAAAAAGTGGTCCCGTGTAAGTGGTCTACCCCTGTATAATATCCTTCCGAAGCCATCATTCTTAATACTGTTCTGTGTTTTGTTAAGCTAGCGCACAACAACAGAGCCTTCGCATATCCCTCTCGCGGTTGCAAAAACAAAGCGAGGTTAGTTCGTGCGAAATGCAAAATCCAATTACTCCCGGTAGAAATGTTAATTAAATCTGTGAATAAAATGCCAAATGCTTTTTCAGGTCTTTGGTGTAGCAGATCTATCTTGGACGATCGGAGAACTTCATCTACCCGGGTCGCTCCCCAATTCCTTTGTTGCTTTCCCGCTCCTTTTATCCGTGCACCCGAATCACTTGAGTGTGGGTGTAGACGGGATACCTGTCTAGCTGCTCGGGATGCTTGATGTAACGAAACAGGGACAAGACTGAAAAAAAGGCATTTACTAGGACGTTCATTTATTTGCTTTGACTAATTGTAAGGTTTACCTGACATGATGACCCAACTGTCACCAATCACTCCGACGATGTGGAGAATCAGTCGAACTATCACTCCTGTTGTCGGTAACTAAAAAAACAAAGAGCCCCTTGTCTATTAAGTGCTCCAAAAATTGTTTCCTTCGTCTCTTGTCCATTAACAAAAATCCTTTCGGTTTCTAAATAACTCAAACGGTGCAAATAATCTTTTATTTTATGGTATTTTATTTTAGGGTGCTGTTTTATTTTAGAGTGCAATTTTTATTTTATGTTATTAGCGTTTGCACTTAAGCAAACGTTTAGCTCAAAAAGTCTGCTAAAATGTTCTTAAAATTTTGAACTATCGCTTCCATCGGCAATGGGCGTTGACCACTTAAAAAGAAGGCCCAGCAGCAGTAAAAATCTTTGAGCATTTTAACGGCGTTCATAAAATCCGGATTCATCTCTGAAAGAGCACGATTTTTGCCAGATAAATTAATAGCCGTTTTGTCACTTTGCAGTCATCACAAAAAGCCTTCAGTTTTGATAAGGACCTCCATTTGACGAGCGATCGGATCGGTTCGGATTGATTTTTTTAAAAGTGCGATTGACAGGTTCCTCACATTCCGGATCAGAGATCACACCGACACTGGTTGATTTATAATCGGTCGATTTCTATTAGCACCCATCACAGCGCGCTTGGACTGTCCGCAGTACAAAGACCGTCTCACAGTCAATACTGTACTGTAGTAATCCATTTAGACGTCCGACTGTTTGAAATGTCTACCTTTCTCGGACATGGACATGGTCATCTGCCGAATCTCACCTCATAGTTGTAATCCCTGCAAGAAAGCAAGAGAAAACAAGGGAAATCAGTTAGTGCTGTGTGTAGAGAAACGTCACTTGATCTTCAATGGGTTCGCCAGTGAGAGAGTGAGAGAGCCTGCGATCAAGGACACGCGATGCCAGGGCACTTATCGATTTGTTTTGGATTGAAGAGGCATACATAAACTCAGCTGGAAACTCTCCTTCCACTCTCTAAACTAACGCTAGTTTATTCTAGCAATGGAGGATGAGAAACTATCCTTACCTATCATAGCTGCAGAGCCATATTATGAAGTTGACGATGAGGGTCCCCCGGCAGAACGCATACATCACTGCGATGATCAGGTATACTAACAGTCCTGCATGCATAGAAAGAGCCATTAACATGAAATTCGAGAAAATTGCTCTTCTAATAGAAAATAGTACGTGCATGTCTGCGTTTTCCGTTTTTCCTTTTGAGAGCCTGTTTGGTCTTTTTGGAAGTACTGTACCTGCTTCCTGTCGTTTGTGAACTGCGACAAATAGGATCGCTCCGGCTATGATAAGGATAAAGGCCGCACAAAGCGCCATTATGTGCATGACTAAGGGCGAAACAGCAAGACCGTTATTAAAGTTTCACGTTGGGCAACCCTCTTATATATGTTTATGGTCTTAAATCTTTTACGTGTACCGTGTACCTGCATGTGCGTCATGGTTCAGGAAACTGAAGGCGATTATGAAGATCACTTCCAGAAGACCAATCACCTAGGCAAATAGTATATATGTTTTCGGCAAAGTAAGTATCGAAGCTGATTGCTTGTTCAGCTTCTTGTCAGCTTGTTAGCTTCTCTGTCTGTCTTTCTGCCTCCCTGCCTGTCTGACTGTGAGATTGCCTACTTGCCCGCTTGTCTGAATGCCTGAATGCCTGTCTGCCTGCCTGATACCTGAATGCTTGGAAGCTTGCTTGCCTTAATGCATGATTTTATCGATGTCTGCCTGTCCGGTTGTCTGTCTAAACTTTTGCCTGACAGTCTGTCCACCTCCTTGATAGCCATTCGGTTTGCTTGTCTGCGGCAGGTTTTTTAAGGGATTCCAGTGTCTCAGCATTCCACAACAATGCCTTCTGCTGCTTTCTTGTCTGTTTCCGCCACTGCCTTTGTCCTTGCTCACCACGAGGGCGGTAAACACGAGAATCACACTACTGCTCCATTCATGGAGCGTTGTGATGACGGTTCGTTTCGTTGCCTTTTGACCACACTTGTAGACGGGCGCAAAAAAACAAACACGACGAAGGAGGATGAGCACTTACAATAGTGTAGAGGGCTCCTATCCGGCATCCTGTCGTCAGGTCGCAACAAATACACGACTGCACCATTTTCACGGGCGCTACCGACAACAATTGTAGCCAAGAGCTAAACAAAGCGCTTTGTCTGGAAACGGGAATCAGATTGATCGAAATTCCAGTCCTAAGAATTTGTACAGTCTATAAGGGGTCTCTACTTTACAGCGAGAGGTCGTACACGACAAACAAAGTACAAGGACAAGGGATGTGTAGTAGTAGGCCCATTAAAAAAAGGAGGCCAAAGAACGAGCGCCTGTCTCGGAAGAAGCAGCAAGAGGACACCAAACACAAGGACGATGACGGATAATTGTGCGGAAGTACGAGTCGCTACATGAGCTGTATGTATATGTACATACAGACACAAAAATCCAAAGAGATGTCTAAAATTGGCAGTGTTACGTCTTCGCTCGTCGTCATCGTCGTCGTTGTCGAAATGCACGATCGGCTTTCAAGCTCACATACAGCGAGCGACAGACACATACACACAAAAACTTGAATTTATGTCTCTCTCGTACGTGCGAATAGGTTTCTTCAAGTGGGTCCGCCGCTGCGGCAACTGTTGCGGAATGCCATATACTCTGTTGTGTAGTACTAGTACGCGGTACGCTGCATTTGAATTCAAGTGCCGGCAGATGTGGCTGGCTGGCTCTCGCTGCGAGTCTCCTCATGCATATATACCGAAAAGAGACACTAGTTTATTATTTCAACGGAGAGTCGCGTAAACACAGTTGTGATGAGGGAGGGAAGGTAGCACTGTGCTTGCATTATAAGGGTTCGCCGGAAGCGTACCGGAGGGAGGGACACAGTGTAAGTAAGTATAGAGCCAGCCAGAATGCCTTCACGCAACTATACCTCACGCAAAGTTCGTGTTACCGCGTGCTGCCGAAGAGACAGGCGAAGAACCAGTTCTTGGCAACGTGTTAGGAGAAACCAAAGCTTGCCTACCCGGTACTGGCTCTCTGTACGTTACATACAGTTAGAAAGGAGGAAGGAGAGAGGAAGGCGTATTCAGTTGACTTGTAAACAGGAAAAAGCACTATGTGTCTGCGGGTCCTCTCCTGCCTGTCTGATGAGGGAGGAAATCGATTTGACGGATGTGACGTCGACGGGATGAATCGCCATTTAGTATTGGGGTTTGTGCAATTTTTACTGTTAGCTAGAGAGGGTGAAAGTGGGTGTATGAAAAATTGTTAGTCTCATTTGCGGCTCTTAAAAATGAGGAATCTATGTTCATGAAATGTTTTTTACGGATTCATTATAATAACCGATATACGAAAACACTGTAAAAATGGCGATTTATCGAAAAGCATTAAATAT
>LRSR01005766.1:0-24208 GCA_001579985.1 Hypsibius dujardini | reverse complement strand
AGAGTTAGAAAATGTTGCCATTTTAATATCATGCCGGTATATGCTTTCTTGCCCATATAGGCTATTATCATTAGCGACTTCGTGGTTCCCTGGGAGCACTCATCTTAAAACTAATTGATCCCAATAATTTGAATAATTTTTATTTTGAAGTGTTCCCCATTTTTTATTGTCAATATTTGGTTTCGTTCACGGCATACTACGATAAGTCGTTGTGGTAAGCTGTAATAATACCAAGAAAATAATTAAGACGGAGATTAACGATCGTCGATAATTAGGTAAGATCCAGTATTTACTTGCTTCCAGGTAATTTGGATTATTCTAGTCTTCCGAGTCTGCGGATGCCGCTCTTACTGCAAGTATAAATCCAATTCCAAAAGCTCTCTGAACATTGAGCGAGGGAGCTCGAAAGACCGTCGATTCCGGGGAACCCTTAATGGCAACAGAGGTAACAAAAAACTCAAGCCTAATGGGTTCTAGGTGCGGTTGTAAAGTAACGGTCATGTCAAGTTTAGTTGTTGTTTTTAGTTCTGACTCATTAAACATCCGGAACATTCTACTGGATGGTGCTGCAGAAGAATAAACAACTAACTTATCGGTGTAAAATATTTACTCTCGTTTTCATAAAAAGTACCTATCTTTTTCTTTTTGAATCGGGTGCCCGTACGAGGTAAAAAAATTCATTTCGTCTAACGATAAGTTTATGAAATTGAGAGTGCAGGTGCGATTTCACACACACCAAAAAAGCAGCTGTTTTTTCAGTTAGCTCCGCATCAGCCTCAACGCGCAAGTGGCGTCCCTACAGCACCGATTCCGACCATTCACAACCGAATTTTGTCATGGTTTTTTCTAACAATATCCAGAATACAATGATAGGAATTTTGTCTTTTTTAGGATGACGTAGTGTCGCCCCGATTTTTTTGATGTTATCAAAATTTAAAAATATTGTATGACCTAACCGATATTCAAATAAATGTGTACAGCTGTGCGGATGTTTCTTTGACTGTCGTAGTTCGAGTTTCGGCACGCCGTGTGGGAAGCACCAATCTTTTTAATTTTAACCGCCGAGATAATTCTGTTGTGAAGTAAACAAGATGTATTTTAATTTAAACATAAGCTGCTTTGTTTGATTTGTATTAATTAGTCTTCGTATTAATTGTAAAAATTTAGGGCCCACATCAACGAGATATTATTAAATAACTATTTTATTATTATATCTTATAGTGAAGAACTTCCCATCGTCATGTACTTCCCATCAAAAAATTCTTGCTTAACTTTGAACGTTTTGTATTTCTTAAAACTGGAATAGAAAGATTCCTAACTTCTACTAAGAAGTCATGCTAATTGAAAATGCAAAACGTCTTTTCTGTCTTTCGTCCTTGCGTGTTTACATGAAATATTTTAACACACTTTTTAGTAAATTAAATAAACTTACAGCGGTTAGATGAATGAACCGAGTTTTAAGGAAAATTGCGTGACGACTGCAACAGATGTGACCGATTCCTTTGTGGAAGACTTCAACGGACTGCTCAGCGAATTTAGGCTGGCGTCGGGATGGGAAGTACATAAACGAAAACGTGAAATGACTTCTTCTGCACCAGTCGGGGATGAACGGTTAAGACTCCGTGCATGTAAATCATAGCTTTCGAAAAATCGCTGGATATGCGGATGGCGTAGCTCGTCTCCATGCGTTTGACGTCTGTTGTAACATGATTTTTAGTGTCTTGTTGGAAAGACGGGATAATGTTTATTTTTTTACCACTGCATATTTTGGAAGCCAACATAGCAGCTGAAGACCAATATGCCCGATTTGATACGTGTAGCTAGGTCGTCCACCTACAGATGCGATACGAAACTGGCAATAAATGCATAAATTCTTACCGGAAGTTGAACGACTGTATCGACAGACTCCTTACGAATACTATTTGTTCCGTTGGGAATTCTATCGCCAGAAGCTCTGAATGGTCGTCCTCTTTGAAAGAAGGCCCCCCACATCAGTTACATATGTAACAGCCTTGCGAGGCCTTTGCCTGGTTTTTCTTACCAGTTTCATCAAATGTTTGCTGATGTAAAAATGAGAGTTCTTGGCTTTACATCCTGGCACTGGCATGAATGTTGTGCGACACTAGATTTCTTTGTAGTCGAAAACGACGAGGAAGGATTTATTGACGCTGCGCCCACGCCGCACGACCGTTGGCCTAGCCTGTGCAGGAAAAATTCAGTCCACCGACATCCATTTCGTACGAAGGTCGTAGTAGTAGGAGTATATCTCATCTTCAATGATAATTCGTTTGAGTCTGATTTCGGAATTTCTGCTGAATATCTAGAGCATCGGCTCCGAAAATTTTTTGCGTGTCTGTTTTTGGTCTTCTGACAGCTTGTGAGGAAACCATCTAGCACAGACCTTTCTAAAATTCAGCTCTCGATGAAGAATAACTTGCAAGGCTGAGGATCCGATGCCCAATTCCTGCTCCATCTACTCGCATGTTCCGCGAAGATTTCGCTTAATGAGGCGCTGAACTTCAGAGACATTTGCGGGAGTCACTGCAGTTGCGGGGCGTCCTGAAAATGGTCGATCTTCCAGATCGATCTTTCCGGCCCGAAATTCACGAAAGCATCTCCAGACGGTTGCAATGGATGAAGCCAAGTCTCTAAAAGTTACTTTCAAACTGTTATAACATTCAAGAGGGGATTTCTAATTTTTAAAATCATTCAATGCAGCGCTTTGGAGAGCTTTTTTAACACAATGCATGATCAATCGACTGATTTTTCACGTTTTTACAAGTGAGCTTCGCTATTGCGTTTGACCATTGGCCAGTTGTTCGCCAACCTTACTGAAACGCTTATTTCTTATTCATAATACCTTACTAGTTCCAAGTAAATTTGATTGCCCATTATGTTTTTAAAAATGGATTTACAATAATTTCAGCATGCCCCTTGTAGAGCTCACTAACTGCGAGTATTTAAATGTAGTTCGCGTTTATTAATATAAACATTTTCGACTTAGTCTTTTGATAAGAATACAACACGAATATATTAAACATTTATTTTTCCTGAATATAAAAGCAATACTGTAGCGGGACGATTCTAAGGCACAACGCAAACTGCATTTTCCGTATATACGGCCTCAGGAATGCGTAAAAAACCACTTATTCACTGAAATGCACTTTATTCTTCAATCAAGCACCTTACCAACAGCCCACATGCGTGTGATGTTCAGAAATCATCAGTCAAGAGATCAATCAACCTAAAAAGCATGATGGGTGTATGTGTGTCTGTCTGTCTGTTATAGTCATGGGCGGGTTAATCACATTCGGTGCTCGCATATAACTGCCATGTGCAGTCAAGGGCGCCCTACCTTTCGAACTACAGTGCATATCAAGCTCGAGCGTTGCCAAAGATGAACGTCTGAAAGCTTTAGGCACTGGCTCTCAATAAACGATGAAATCTGTTTGTTCTCGGTACTAGTAAGAAATACTTGAACTTAAGGCATCCATTCTGTTTTCGCAAAATAATTGACTAAGGTCCACGGTCTTTCCATCGATCGCATCGATTGCTAGTTCCTAAGATTCCCACAACGGTTGGCATTCCCATGAACCGCTTGAAACTGGTATAACCGTTCAGCTATGCCCCAAGCTATACAGCCCTATGCCTGTACTAGAATTCGACACAGGAATTTTTAATATTTTGTGCTATACTATAACTCTCTAATCTCTTGGGCTACGAGAATTAACATATGAACATGAGGATATTCCGGACTTTGTTTTTCTAAACAACAAAAACAATCCTCAGTTGAAGCTACACGAGGTGTCGCTAAGGCAATTTTATAGTTTCAAGAACGACTATGCAACATTTTGAAGAAGAAAAAACGCTGTTCGGAACGTGATTATATTCTAAAGTGGTTTAATCAGTGTACGACTTCCTTTCCCACCATTTTCGACCCACCTTTTTCAACCAAGGTTTGAACCACCCTCCCCTTTCGCCATAAAATTTATTAAAAAAGGTACCCACAGTACGAATACAGTAAGGAGAGACGTCGCTACTAAAAAGCGTTTGCGAGCGAATGAGTTTTTCTGTTCTACTTTTAACACGAGTCGCATGCAACCTTCTCATTGCCTTAGCGCAAAATCAAGATTGCAACAACACAACACACCGAATGAGAATAGATGCAATACTGGAGCTATAAAATTATGGCTCCGATTCGCGTGAACGCCAAAAATTTGATAAAGTTCCCTTCCCAAAAGAGGATTGCACTGTGTTTAGCGATTTTGTTATCGATTCTTCTGTAGGACCGTCATCTAAAATGTCTGCTTATTTTCCGCATACTCAACTCGAGAGTTCTCCTTATCACTGGGCTCGTCACTGTTCGCGTCAAGTAATCATTCCTATGCGTCCTTCTGTACTTTTCATCGGTACTGCGTATTTTGAACGGCACGACTTGTGGATGTATCCTCAAATCTAAGAGACTTTCATTTGACTGTTTGGCGCAAAAGCTTCCACTAAAACGGAATCAGAATTCCCAGTCCAATGCCTCCATTGAGCACTGGGAAGTCCACAACCATTGAATCACTTAGACACACACAGCCAATAGGCGTTCCGCCTTTTTGAGCCAGGAAAGAGCAGACTCAACTCAGCACTACTACTATGTAGTTTCGGTTGTTGGGCAATCAAGTCTCCGAATAGAGGAGGCCGGGCCCGAAAAAAATTGTGGCCTTACAGTAATTAGCAAAATGCAGTTTTTTGCTTCAAGGTTTGTACGTTCTTGTACATGTGGTCTAAACGGCAAATTTTGGAGAAAAATCTGACTCGGGTTACAGGGACATATGGATATTCCCTGGTCGTTGCCGAGCCGATCTACTTTCCGTGCGATTCTCTGTCGAAACAGTGTGTCCGCAAATTCAGGATTGAGGCCAACAGTAACAGTTTCGATAAGGAACATAAACCCAAACTATTCCAGAAATTACTGCGAAGATTTTTTTGTCTAACTTTTTATCGACCTTGGTGCTACTGTACCTGTAAGTGCACGATTCTAACCTTTGCCATGGCAGTAAATATTCTGATCGATTTAATATTAGAGAAATTATCACTTGTCTGATTGACTTTTTACCGCTGGGTGGATGCGCAAGCACTTAACGTTGGCTTCATAGTGTAAGATTTATAACATACAACTGACAAACACTTAATGCAGATTTATATTTTATGGCTTCTTTGCGGCAACGACTCAACCAACCTCGCATTTTCTGCTGTAGCACAAATCACTCATGCATGTCATACGTGTCCATAACAAATTACTTTACTATATACATACGTTCAAAGGAGGGGCGACCTTAATCATTTCAATGAATGACTGTTGCGTTTTTTGGAATCACTTCCATTCCATGACTGGCCAAATTGTTAACATGTCAAAATGAGAATCAAATACTGAGATCTCCGTTGTGTGGGACTTTTTGGTAACAGTTCATTCAAAATTGTAATGAGCACAACACAATGCTTCCAAATACTGTTTGTTATACGCTATTATGGCTGTGGTCTCTATGGGGTAAAGCTACAGCTAGCACTATCACTCAAGTCCCGACACTAACTGCAATTGGGACCGTGAAGCCCACCTTGCATATTGAGTTTATATTGACTGGTTTCTTCGGTTGTTTCCCACCCGATATGACCTTCCAACAAACAGCCGTGGCCAGTGCCGTCCAACGTTTGCGGGATCTCTATCCTAAACACCACTGGACATGGACTCTACTTGCGGAACCGCAAAATGCAGTGCTAGGCGATATCAACGTCATTCTGGCTCAGTGGTACAATCAAAGACGGAATCCCAATTGGGTTCACATCATCGTCGGTCTTGGTGCGTGCAATATGACTTAAGAATATATTCTTCTCGATGTTGTGGAATAAAAGGCATGTTCCGCAATATTGTTTGCGGTTATTTTATGGCTTTTACTTATTCTACTCTGTTCGTTTACAGCTTGCCTTGAAGCCTTGCCAATGAGCGATCTTCTTGGAAATTACGACGTTTTGCTAATTACTAGGTATTATTCTGACACACCGCTTCTGGTGTGCACTTTGTGTTAAGTAAAGAATGGTATTTAATCAAGTTTAGAGTGACTTGACATAAAAACATTATTACATTAAGACATTTTAAAGAACATCACTTAACGCCAGCGCGGGTCAAATATTCTTGCCCGTTGCGGGGGGGGGGGCTGTTTCGCTCAGTGTTATCGGTCGTTGAGTATCAACACCCCTACGAACTTTTTTGACTGAGGCTTTTAGAGAAAGGATTGCCGCCTTCCCAACCACTTACTTACTAAACTTACAAGGTCCTACCAAGAATTTCTAGTTTATTTTCTTTTTTTGCAAACTATTTAGCTCAGTTTTAGTGGACTTATGTGAACTACATTCATTGTATCTCTTCCCTTCGTTCTCCTAGTGGAGGCTCGGACCGGCTCATGCGAGATCGTCAGCGATGTCCAACCTTTCTGTCTACAACACCGTACGCTCAGTCCGGAGCTGTTGTCTGCAGCCTTCTGAACGTCCTCAATTGGACGACGGTCTTTGTTGGACTAGATAGTCAGGTTAAAACGTCATACCACCAGTTTTTTTTCAATCAAATTACTAACAAATTGGTCGGTTGTGGAGTAACATTTACCGCCACCACTGCACCTTTCTCGACTGGGTCATCGATTAGTAGAATTCTCATGGAATTCAATCGGAAGAGCCGAGGTACTTGCCGATACTTACTGAATCCCTGCAGTAGAAAACAAATCCTACAGATATGAACCACTGTTATCTACCAAAAAACCCAATCCACTCTTATTTTTATTTTGTTTAAAGTTTTCCTGTATTTTGGAGAGCCGCCGGGGTTGCGAAACCTTTTGGTAAGTAAATGGGAGTTAGTTATTCGAAAAATCGATTTGGTTCAAGGCCAATTGCCACACTTCGGAGGAGAGAGTTATGTCACACACGCAAACGTTTCGCAAAAAGCAAACAAAAACAGGTACCAAGAAACAAAAGCGATATTAGCAAAGGCTGAAAAGGAATTTATTCGGAATCGATTGCGTTACAGATTAACGTTTGCATTTTTAGATTGCAGCTGCCGAGTCTGAGATGACCCACGGAGACCATGTACGTGTATGAATAGAGGCCGCCAGAAAACAAATAATCAAAACTGTGGAGCTTCTGTATCACTTTCGCGTTAATTTTTGTCAATCACTTTGAATAATGCGTCAATTCTTCGATAAGATCTAGCAAATTCAGATTAATTAAAAACAAAAAAGAACCGTATTCCAATCCATATCTTGAGGCCCTGAATATAAAGCATATCATTTTTTCAACAATTTTCAACTAATAAAAATATTAATGCATCTTGCGGGCACTATTGCTTAAAAAGAGTAAAAGTCTGAGACTATAACAGCTTTGCATCATTTTAGGTTTACCTGGCTATATGTCAGCTAAACATTGCACGTTATGGAATCTTTACGTGGCAGCAACACGATGAAGACGACGAGGTAACTCATCCTTGGCAGGATGTACTGCAACTCACATTTTATGGATGTACAATATTGTTAATCGATGTTCTTCGGATAGAAAGTGAAAATGGCTTATCGGTCGGTGTTGTTGTTGTCGATAATGGATGAGGAGCTGTACGGGTTGCCGTCATTCCTCAGTCTCGTGCAGGAATGGGCAGTCAGATATCAAAGCATGTTCAATAAAACGGCATTAAATAGTGATCTGGTAAGATCATATGCAACCACTACTCGTACGAAAATTCCTCGGTTTCTGGAATATTCAAATGGACTCAAGCTGTTCATTTCTTTACGTTTCCCTTGTCAGAGGGTCACCGCTTTGATCGCATCTCATGCAGCAACGGAAATAGCCGGCATAGTAAGTCAGGGTTGCAGCCTCTAAACGATTAATCTGGCCGATTACGGGTCCGGGGCGGGGCAAATCCACCTCTCCCAAATTTTGTACACAAAATATCCATTACATCTTTGACAAGGCACAAAGTTAGTCATATCCATTCACAAGTGTAACGGCGGCCTCCGGTCACCGACATTTGTTGGTCATTTTCAGAATGTTAGCGATTGATTTTGATACACTGGTATTTTACTATAAATACACCCCACAACAAATTGAAACGTACGGTATGCGGCAGAGATAGATATATAAGTAGATAAATATTATTTTCAGCGAGATCTTAAAAAAAAGCAAAACAAAGACAAACTGCATCAAAAGCAGATATAAAGTAGATTACATTGAGGGTTCAGAATGCACTGTACCATATTGCTGGTTCGAGTAAAACCATCTGGAGAAAGGTTGTTTGGTGTGAGAATCAAAATATCTGTTCGTCGTTATACTCCACTGAGTGCTATCGCCAACTAGCCATGGACGATTTTTTTCATTTGTCGATTTATCATCCTTCCTTGCTACAGTAAAAGTCCTGAGCTTCGAACGGTCACGTGACCCCATTTCTATTGAAACGTTTAGTTTATTTCAGTTCGAAATGTGAAATGTATACGACTCGCACCGACCGGATCGGTTGAGCCCTTGCCGAGTATACATTTATGTATCTATTACGTGATTGGGGAGCCGTTGCAAGTTTTTTTTCGGCCGTTGCAAAACTTTGACTGTTGCAAACGTATTGAAATGGTGAAGCATTCGCCTGCTAACCAACTGCAAACGGCGGAAGCCGGTGAAATTGGGAGCCTGCGTTTGGACTGTTGCTGCCCACAATAATCTAGCACCCTCGACGTTTAAAAACTGCTTCCGCCATTGTAACATTGCGATGGAAGAGCCGAAAGAACCCGCCCAGGCAATCAGCGCGCAAAAAAGAAATTGAGGACTTCTGCAGCTCAGTTTTTGTTTTTGTGTTAAATATTAGATTCGGAAAATTAGGCAAAACGAATTGCGTTTCATAAAAGACGCTGAAAGTCTACTTTTCCCGTTCGATATGGTGACTGAGACCAGAGCAACCGGCTGGGCTGCTCGAGTCCGAACCGTTAGCTCGAAGCCGACCGTTGCTAGTTTGGAGTTTGAGACAGTAAAGTAGAAACTGACATGTGACGTCGTTCGAATCTCAGGAAGTACTGTACTGTAGTCTGATTTGCTGATTTGCTGATTTGATTTTACTGTAGTTTGATTTGCCAGCGCGCACATTTGCTCTTGGAAGCAGTTTGCGAGTGAGCTGTTGTGTTGGGGTAAGCCATCAGAAAGATTGTAAGAAGAAAAACCCAAAATTATACCTCGCTCACCTCCATATGATGGACAGTTTTGGCTTCGTTTGGAGCTATTTGTACAAACTGTAAGCTGATGGATCAGTAGGTCAAAAAATTAATTTAATTTTAACAGTAATTTAATAAAAAGGGCAGGACCTAATCGAAATGATTTGCTGCGCCTCGTTCGTGTCATTCGTTCTGACAACCTTGTAGTGAATTAAAGGGTTCCATTAATGATAAACATTCTACTGCGTAGCAACCGCATATGATTGAACTTTGCATTAAGTGCACTCGATCACACAACACTGTACCGATATAAAGGAGAAGAATATCATTTTCGTAAAACTATAAGTACGTTTTCTGGACTTCATTACCGTATTAGTCCCTCTACGTTACATATTAGTTAAGAAAGATATAAGGTTGCGGGAAAAAAAGTTTGAGCTCCAAAGCGGGGATAGAGGCGACCTTTAAGAATTACGTAGGGAAAACTTGATAATTATTTGGATGATCATAAATGGACTTCAGGCAGTGATGGAAGCCGTGGAGAGGCACGGTTAACTCCCCGTCGGAGATAACGGACAATTGTTGGCCAATTCAATCCTGAATCGAACCTACCCGCACCTGCGAGTCGACGGCATATGGAGGATGGGGAGTTTCGGTATTGTCTTGCACACCGTTCAACTGGGGTCATTCGACATGGAAGAAGAGTTTCTAAAGGTAGACCAGGACATCGGCAATGCTCTTCATCTGAAAAATGATGATGACCACCACCAACTAAAGCTTCAATATTCCAGGGATTCCTCAGGGGAACTGAAACGGGGGTCTTCGAAACCTATTCCTGGGCAAGAATGCATTCACGGCCTATTTGGCACGGAAGGCAGTTCCTCCCTCCGGACTTACCATTGTGCGGACTCGATGGAGCTGCTTGCCATTCCGGTAATGTGTTTGAAGGTTTCGGATATAAGTCAGTACTAAATCCAAACAGGAAACAACTCCAAGGGCATTTAGCCTTCACACGCGGTCCAAACAAAATCAAAAAATTCCCTAGGCCTGAAGACTTACACTTAAAAATTTAATCCGAGCTCAGATGACTGAACATAAACTTCAAACAACGAAAGAAAATATCGGTTGTGCACGTCGAGTCACAATTTTAATTGACCGTTCACCGCCATTATCCATAAAAGAAATGAAAGTGCTATATTTTGTGAGCGTATCACTTACATTTGTAGATCAACACTTTAACGCGCAAGTGGTTGGAGGTTGTGCAGCCGTTTTGGTGACCTTGGCTGGGATGCTAGGCTGTCTACGCAAAATTTATAGGTAGCTAGAGCTTCGCAAGTAAAATCCAATTCAAGTGCGGCGTTCAAACGAAATTTGCAATTCAACCCAATTTATTTAGGTCTTACTTCATATTCGGGTCAGACTGGTGGAAGATTGATGTTACGGCGCTGGACACGGGTATGAAACAAGGGAGATCCTGCAGCCTCCTGTACAACTCTGTTATGTCGCTGTCTCGCTGGGCCCAAAAGCAACCATACAAGGTGAGACGTCATACTTTGTATCATTTAAAAGAGTGCACGAAGTGGCAGTAACCTGCCCATTTAAATGAATTTGTAATAGTCTAAAGGTCAGTCGCCGAAACAGTTCGTATTGGCTTCTGCGCATAACCGTTTTGTTATTGAAGTTTCTCGAAATCAAAATTATAGGTGTGGTTATGACACTTGAGCACCACCATGGGGCGTAGCTACATAACTGCACAGAACATCATTAGCTCAACCGCACCACCTGCTAATTTAGGAAGTTCTTTCGTAGTAATTGCGTGACACCAATAATGTTCATACCATTTCAGTACTTTGGCCCTTACTAGAGAGGGCACGAAGACGGCACTTAGAATGGGACACGGATGTGTGCTAACAATGCACCCTGGTGAAAGCTGGTCAACTCTATGTTCTCACCATTTTGTACCTGAACTCGAATGTGTATCACTTGGTGACCCTAAAGCCGCCTTTTGAGATCGTCTACCGGCCGGCATATCAGCCGTGGCCGCAGCTCATTTTTCATAAAACGTTTGGCAGTCTCCCTCGCCCACTCCCCCCCCCCTCCCATTTATAGTATCTCTATATTTCGTAGTTTACTTTCTACACTGCTATGTGTTTTTGTGATGTCTTGTTTCTTTTATCAATTTGTTCTCATTTTAAGTATTTTCTCACCAAATCGGCCTAACTTTTTGTGATTCTTCACCTTTCGTCGCATTTTGTAACAGCACCCAATTTTCACCGTTGTTCTGACCGGTCTCCTAGCACCGATGTTCCGATAACCAAATCGGTTCATTTGCTTGTTGCGAATAAAGAGATGCGAGTTTCATTTACAGTGCCAGTCCTCAGATTTTAAAGATAGAGGCGTCAGAGTCTCGGCTTCTACTGATTTTGTAATTGCGTCATTGCATTAAGAGAAACGCCTGAGTTGACATACACCACGTTTGCCTTAAAATTTGAGGACCTTCACTCTAATCGCTTGGAGTAACTATTAATCCTAATCACACATTTTTTTCAGGATAAACGTTTCAAAGACTAAATACCCTCAACTTTAATTTCAGACAGACAAACAGACAGACAGACAGACAGACATATAAATACCCAGCCGTAACACTATTCCATTGTCATACTCGTACTGGTATTGTGGCATTGATACTGATCAGAGGAATTATCCAATATAATGTTGGGCCACGCCCAACAAGTCTTTATATCCAATCATTACAGCTACAAAACTCACTAGTACCTGACTTGGTTAGTAAGTCTATCTACCTTATTAACCCTATTCTGCTGCTACAGCCAATTACTTGTATGTAATTGTGATGAATGTGCTATTTACTACCATTTCTATAGTTAACACTTTACTATATAATCATACGTTTTATTAGTTTTAGCGGAGATATACTTCTTCTTTCCTTTCTTCCAGTTTTCTTCTGTACCTATTCCTATAAACTTGTTACCTACTAAACCTCTTGTTGGTAGACCTAACAATGATAACATCAATGACAGCCTACTGGATGTGGTCTGATTATTTCTAGTTGGTATAATTCAAGATATTCAGAATACGCAAGAAGCATGCCTTTATCTCCCGGGCTATTTTATGGTTTCAACGTAAAGGTCGGAACCAACATTGCTTCGTGCGGCATGAAGGACCCTGCTGGTGCTTTTTATAAGCCAACGTGTTAATATACAGCTGTGGCGGAGTTACTTCTTTAGCCCAAACCCATTCCAGCGCGCTCACTCGTAGACTTAACTTGTGTGGGCGCATGGATTTGGGTGTGGGCTGAAGAAGTAATTCCACCATAACTGTATATGCCTCAATCAATTTTATCCACATACTGTGCTTGAATAATTGCATCGCTTTTGAGGGGCTTAAAAGTCATGACAATATTACTGTTTCGCAGTGTTTTTCAATCATTGAGGCTCCCTTCTTAAACTCACGTGCAGAACCCGTTCAGTTAGTTATCAGTAACGCTAAAAAATGGGGAATAATTTGTTCGTTTTGAATGTGCTTTTATCGGTATAGTCAGTTATGGGGCAAGCTTCAGTATACACAGATGGACTTGGAGTGTACTGGCTGAATTACAAACCGCAGTGCCAGGCGATATCTACTCCACCCTTGCCGGCGATACTACTTTGCGAGTTTCATGATAGGACACATCTAATTGCGCCTCATGCACTCGTACATTAATTTGTTTATAAATATAGTGAAATAATTTTCCGGACTTTCACAACCGCATTGGCACACCACTATCATCTTTGGCACAACAGAAAAAAAGAAAGAAAGGTCACTGGAAACGAAAACGGCAGTTAAAGATTAAAGCAGTACAGGAACGAACTTCAGAAATATATATACTAGGATAGGATACTGGCATCGGTACTGTATTGGCCACAAGTGGTGAACAAATGTATACGTATACATGGGATATAGTCAGGACGGACACGCCAAAAATTGAGTTTTTGTGCCATTAATATTCCACGGTAATAGGACTAATTGATTTATGTCATCCTCGATAATCGGAATTTGGAAACCTCTAATTATGAAATTCATTTTATTTTATATTTCCGATACATGGTATAGCGAAAATATTTTTGTGCACTTGCAAAATGTTTTTTATCAAACTAGGCAATCATGGCAAAATGTCAAAAAATACCTAGGAAAATCGCGCTTTTTACCACGAAGTGTTGAGCGCGTTACTAGTAATAGTAATAGTTGTGTTTCTGACGCTTATATGTTTATATAAAGTGCTAACAAAAGTCCATCATGAGTCCAGGAGCTGTAGCCCAGTTTGTGGAGCGACCAGCCAACAAGCTTAAACAAGTAATTAATCGATAAAATTCTTGGGCAAACTCTAGAGACCAGCAACTTTATATTTGTGCCATTTGTCATTTGGACGAAAAGATCATTACGGTTGGCACGCACAATTACGCTAAAGGAATATAATAGAAATATAGAATATAGTTGAAATACTTCACCAGGATGCAAACGGCACAAAAACAAAGAAACAAGCTCAGGAATCAAGATTAAAGGTCTTAAACATGTGGTCTACGGAATTTATTCCATTATTCCACTGCTGGAGGAACAGCGTGAGGGCGGCCACGGGCCTAACTATGTAGCTTAGGGGCTTTGTTCCGGTGCTTGCACAGAGTGTGGTTGTCCATCCCGCACGGCTCTACATATTCGTGCTATAATGAGCCACTGGGAATTCTTATAGACCTGTACTATAACTCGCCCAATCTCAATTATGTCATCGCAATCGATTAACAGAATCGCCGTCTGTACTGGACAAATGCCGAAACGGGGGTTAGATGTTCGCAATATGATGGTATGGATAATTAATAAGTTGGTGGTAAGTGCAAGTAAAAATAGTTTTGAACGACTTTTGTGACAAAAATATTAATTTCTACTATAATCTTCTCATACGGCAATTACGTTTTCGTGAATGCTTTTTCTGATTTATAAAGTAAAACGCATTCTTTCCTCACTCTCGAGGTACAAAAACCTCCATATTCGGACGTCGGCCCTCCGTCGGCGCCAGCGCGCCACTACAGTGTGCAGAGTGCAGACAACCACGCCGATTCAGAAACGTTTGGCCGAGTGGCCCGCCATACTTCATTTCCCAATGCTTTTCGTGGTCTTTCTTTAGCATTTTCCACGCCTGGTGTTTCTTTAATTTCTCCACGCATGTATTATTTTGGTTTGGGGTTGTTTTCGATTTGAATTGGACCGTTTATCAAGCGAATATTTGCCGTAAGACGTCTGGAAACATGACACCGATGATGAATGTCGTAGCGTTAGTCAGGTACACACGTGGCAAAAACCTTACGCTAACCGAGTTAAGCCATTACACACGTTCGTCGCATGGCTGGTGTACACAGCCGCGAGTTTAAGCGCTCAACTCGGTCAGCGCAAGGTTTTTGCCGTATGTACATCGTTTGATATTATTCTATCCCCTCGCAAGACTCTGCCACGTTGTGTTTTTTTAGTGGTGGAAAAGACAGTTGCTTCAACATGATGTGTGCCGTGGCGGACGGTCACCGAATCGTCGCTTTGGCCAATTTACAACCGAAAGGCACAGGTACTACCGGCGTCGTGGTTCGCCGTCTCCTTCTTCAACGCCTTACGTTGTCACCTCCGAAGACTTTTAGACAATCAACATCTGATCTATTTTCACAAAACTTTCAGTCCAAAAGCCATGCAATAGTGCATGGCTTTGATTTTATCGAAATCGCAGGAAGAGTAGAAGATTTGCATTGTCGCTGTCGCTTGATTGTTGAATTAGCACACTTGGATGACCGTGTTTCGCCAATCAACCAATCAATCAACAAGCTACAAGAGAGCTTGGTAATTTTTGCTGTCAGTTCCTGTTGGATTACACAATGTTTGCGTTTTCTTCCCAGACGAATTGGACAGTTATATGTATCAAACTGTCGGCCATCAAGCCATCAGCTATTACGCCGAAGCGATGCGCCTTCCCGTTTATCGGCGTTTCATTTCCGGCACGCCGTTGTCGCAGACCAAAGATTACGAAGCCACGCCGGACGACGAAGTCGAGGACTTGTACGATCTACTAGTGGAAATTCAAAGCCACACCCCCTTTGAAGCCGTTGCGGTGGGCGCCATCATGTCGGAGTATCAGACGCTGCGAGTGTTGAATATCTGCAAACGGCTCAACATCAAGGTCAGACTCGTAGATTGATTACTTGATTGTGGCGGAGTTCATGATGTGATTTAGAAATTAAGGGGGCTCAATGGCTTGATTGATTAGTTGCCAGTTTATTTTATATTAGTTAATCATTGGCCTGATCGATTAATTAGTTAGATAATTAGTGCTGTCTTGAGTTGATGCGATTTTGCGGTTTCTAGACTTTGCAAAAAATTAGTATTTGAATTATCATGGTCTGTACGTTCGGATCAAATCGGATATATTTGTAGTGATTTTATTCATTTAATATAAATGTCGGATTCGGAATCGACTTTTGCGTTGGCCTCTTTTAGAGTCGATGAAATAGCTACAGCTCATGATACGGCGCTTCAGTTTTTATTCTAGTAAACGGCTTGGGACGTCACGGTTGTTTTTTGGTACAAAATCAAATTTCCAGTCTTAAGTTATTTAGATTATTTATTTATTATTTTACTTATTTTTATTTATTTATATTTATTTATGTTATTTTCTTATTCATTTATGTTATTTAGATTATTTATTTATTTAGAATATTTACTTTAGATTACGTACGCTATGCTTTGGTATTTAAAATTGCCTGGAACTCCAGCACATCAGCATAATAAGCTGAATCATTTAATTTAAAATGTGACTACGATAGGAAGTTTTTGATTGTCTAAAAAACATTCTGTTGTGTGTTGAATTCATTTCTCATTACAATTTAAGCTGGGACTACATGTTTCACTTACTGTCTGTCGGAGACATGTCAGTGAAGTTCGTTTATTGTAATTGAATTTCTTCCTGATTGCAGGCGCTGACTTACCTCTGGCAGCGAAACCAGCAGGAGCTCCTCCACGAAATGGTCGCCACCGAC
This sequence comes from Hypsibius dujardini, assembly GCA_001579985.1. Classification (NCBI taxonomy): domain Eukaryota; kingdom Metazoa; phylum Tardigrada; class Eutardigrada; order Parachela; family Hypsibiidae; genus Hypsibius; species Hypsibius dujardini. Next base: position 7,926 of record LRSR01005766.1, on the reverse strand, counting down.
GTGGACGCTATCCTCATCAAAGTGGCCGCCCTTGGTCTGACCCCGGAGAAGCACCTGGGAAAGTCCGTCAAAGATCTCGCCGAGTACCTCATCCAGCTGGAGGCGCAGTACGGCTGCAATCCGTGCGGCGAGGGAGGAGAGTATGAGAGCCTGGTGTTGGACTGTCCGCTCTTCAGCAAGCGCATCGTCATTGACGAGAGCGAAGCGGTCGCGGTCAGCACCGATTCCGTCTGCCCGATTGGGTTCCTCAACCCGAAGGTCCTCCATCTGGAGGAGAAGCCGGGCTTTGATGTGAGCAAATCGCAGCGCGAACTGCTGGAGCCGTACATGGCGGTGTTGCGGGGAAGCTTGAGTAAAAGCCTCCGGGAATGAGGAGGATAAATGTTTGTGTCAACGGATCTGTTGCAATTTTTTTTGTTTTGTTTTTGACTTTCATGTTTTATAAGATTCCAAAATATGCTCATGGTTCTCATTCTCAGTTTGCTGTATTTATTCTAGGAGTGATTGATCGATGCTAGAGAATAACGTCAACGCGAAATGTCGTCATTTTCCACTCGACTCACAATATATTTGTAAGTATAGGGAATTTTCATTAAGGATGCGATCAAACAACGAAAACTCGATTTGATATTGAATTATTTCTATTTTATTTTATTTTAATAGTTTGATTTGATTTTGTGAAAATAATTTGTTTAAATAACATGTTTGAATATAATAAAAGTAATAAATAAATCTAAATTCACCAGTAGTTTCTTTACTGGAGAATCTGGACCATTTGGTGCCATTTCTTAGACCCACCCGTATATTATACCTGCACACACTGTGCTACCCTGCAGTCATAATATACTGGGCTCATTAAAAACTGGCACCGTCGAGCCTCTACAGTACATGACAATCTTATTTAAATGTAAAGCCAATTTTAGCATTTATGGAACAGTCAGATTTTAAATACCATATCGCAATATTTTCAGAAAATTTAGTGACTTCACATAAACGTAATTTTAAAATATGAATTTCTGTTTTTGTTTTTGTTAAGGGCAACCCAGCGCCAATTCAACCTGGGCCGCCGAACATGTTAGCAAGGAACAATTGTTTTGAGCTTCCAATGTTTCTTTCCACAGAATTAGTTTTGATTGGCAAACTTTTGCTTTGTTTTTATTTTCAAAAATACTTTACGTGACGTCATCAGGTCTTCCTATCCCATTGGACATTTTTTTAAAAACTTGATTAGACGAATTTCGTCTGATGTACTAAATTTTGGACTTTTTGGATAGATACTTAAAGTTTTAATACCCAAAACATAGCGTCAGTTTATGTTGTGTAAGGAAATGGAAATGACCGAAAACCTTCGCAAATTTCTCATTTTTGGAAAGGAATGAACTTGGGTCGCCGTGAATTTCACTTTTGTTTTCCGACTAAAAACGGCAGCCATAAACGCTGCTTTTTGGGTGTGACGAATCTGCATCTGCATCGAAACTGTCTAAATCGCAGTGAGTCTGACGGAATTCGTCTAGCACACTTTTCAAATGAATGTCCACATTTTTTTGAAAAGAGGTTCTGGTGACGTCGTGTAATTATTTTGAACAAAATGGAAAAAGCAAAAGTTTTCAAATTGACGATAGTTTGACAGAAAAAAGTTTGTTAGAAAATAGGAAGTGGAGTTGCGAATTCATATTCCGTGCCAACACGTTCGGCGACCTGTCATCAATTTCAGACTAAAACAATGCACCGGGTTCCCCTTAATGTACTGTTAGATAAAATAAATGCATGCTTTACTTCCAATCAAAAGGGCCATTTAATTTTAAACTGTCTTTTAAATATATTAAACAACATTAACATAAAGGCATAGAAAGCCAGGCGTATAAAAAGCAAATTGTAAGTTTTTTTATGAAGCATAAGCTCAGGTGGCCAGGCGAAAATAGATCATGCACCATCTGATTCTGGTGTCACGACCTCATGTGTAATGATAATGGAGGCATCCACGGGAAAATTAATCCCTACATGCCCGAGAGCCATCCAATTTATACGTGATATACAGACAAAAACCATTTAATCCCCCGACACCTCATTCCGAGAAGAACAAACACGAGAGGAATGAACCGTCTCGGAGGACTTTAACCGCGCTTCTTTTCCGGGAAAGAGGGTCACGTATATATCCAGCGACACGTTGCTTCTCTGCATTAATAATCCCTCAAGGGCATCGGAATATCTTAATATTTACACTCTTATTAATAACCGCCTCGCACATTTACACTTCTAAATCGGACGGTTCCGTGTCTATTTTCACGCCCATACAAGTCGTCAAGTAATTTTGCTTTCATTTTTTACATCTCATCAGCCGAAGCTCCGCCCCGTAAAATTTTCACACACGCGTCGCCGTCAGCAGCAGCAAAACTAAAAACACAACCTGAGAAGACAACGAAGAAGAAAAAAACAAGAACGCGGCGGGAAACAATCTACACATATATCATCCGCGAATGTGTGTATACATGCCTTGGTATGCCATAGTATGTAAAAAGGTAAGAACACACGCAACAGCCTGCAAAACTACCCGCCACACCAAACCGTCTACCGGCTAACAAATAACAATTTTTGTCATAAAAAAAACAACTTTTTTTGCGAAAACCGTAACGTCCACCGGAGCAGCGCAGCACATATAATATAAACGTAAAACTTTAACCGCAAGATGAAAAAAGGTGTGAAGAGAAACACTCAACGAAGACCGGTTAAAAAGCGGGTCCGCAACAAATTTTCCTCCGGGATCTGAAATTTTCGTGTAGCCGCGCGGTTTCATCCCTCAACTTCCGGTCCGCCGACCTGTACATCTCTCCTGTTGTGCGCCTTCCATTCCTAGGCTTCATTTCCCATTACATCCTCCTCCTTTCATTCTCTACGAGGGTTTCGACTACGTCCGTCGACTCCGCGACTTGCGCTGCTTCTTCGCAGGGGGCGGAGCTACTGCGGCGGCGACGGAGCCTTCCACCGGGTTCTTAATCATCATCTGCAGGGTGGCGACCTCGGAGGCCAATCGCAGCAGCTCCCCGCGCATCTGCTTACTCTCCGTCAAGGTCGACGGTCCGCCGACCGTCGGCGCCTTCCGTTTCCGGTTGTCCACGGTGCACTCGGTCATGTCGACCGCCGAGTCCTCCCCGCTGCCGCCGTCTCCGAGAGAGCACTCCCCGTCGGAGGAGGAGGACTCGCTGGTCGAGCCCTTCGGCACGACCTTGTTGTTGCTCGATGTCGCACTCAACGGCGGACTCGGGCTCTGCTCGTACTCGATCCGCGTCTTGTAACGCAGCTTCAACGGAAGGTGGTTGTTCACCTCCGAGTCGCTGTTGTGGGTGGGCTCCTCCTTGGTGACGGTAGTGGGCGGGGCAATCTTTTGATGATGGGAGGAAGGGAAGGTCTCCGAGTCTTCGTGGTCCCGCGGCATGTGAGGGTATCCGTTGAAGTGGCTGTTGGCGAGCTTTAGGAGCGAACTGACCGCGGCGATGGACGGGCTGATGGCACCGCCGTTTTCTCGTGGCTCGTCGAGGGAGTCGTGGCTTCCGCTGGAGGAGGAGCGGGGGATGGGCGAGACCGACTGACAGGACAGCTGGCGCGACGCGGCGTACTGCATGGGAATCATACCTGAAGATGGCAGAATGAAAATTAAGTCAGAGAACTAAATTCGTAGCTGTTTTCGTCAAGCACTGACTGAACAAATTCCAAAAAAATTTCAGGCAATTCTAAACACTTTGATGCACGATTTTTTTGCTAAATTTTGTGCAGCTTTGGCATCCATAAGGCTTACCATGTCCGCCACCGGGAATGTATATAGGCTGATTGGGGATGAGCATCCGTCCGGCCATCGCGGGGTGTGCGGCCATCAAGGCCGGATGCATCGGGTGCATGACGGGCATACCACGAGCCATCTGTTGCTGCTGCTGCTGCTGCTGTTGATGGAGAAACTGTGGATGGATGTGCATGAGTTGTGGAGGCTGCTGCTGCTGCTGCGAAGGTTGCGACGTGCGAAGCTGCTGAAACTGTTCCTTCATCGGATGCCCATACGGTGACATGTGCGACGGCGAGGTGGCCGCGCCGTTGGACGGCGAGAGCGGTCCGCCGGACGAGGACGACGACGGCATCGCGTTGGGATTGACCATCGGAGGGGCGTCCTTGGGGATGCCGCATTTGTCGCGCAGCGCGTGGAGCTCCGCCTTGAGCCACTGGTTCTCCGTGGTGAGCTCCATGACGCGCGTCTCGAGGACCATGTCGTTCATGCGGCGTTTCTCGCGGGACCGCTTGGCGGCCTCGTTGTTCCTGCGGCGACGGTCCCAGTAAGTGTCGTCCTTGCGGGTGTCCGGGGTGAACTCGCGCTGCTTCCGGCCGGGGATGAGGTCGCCGCTGAGGTCGCCATCGCGGCGTCGGCTGCGCTCTGTCTCGGAGCTGTCTGACATGGAGGACGGCACGGCGAACTCGCCAGGTTCGGGGGACCCGCACATGGACGCCATCGAGTCGCTGTGGCTGTAGGCCGGGCGGGTGGAGGAGCTGCTATTGCGGACCGCGGCAAAGGACGAGGGATGGCGGTCAGGGCTGTCCAGGAGGACCATATCTGCAAGGGAAAAACAGTTCTGATTAGGCGGATTCATCGAAAGATGAAGCACAATTCCGCATTACTAAGTTAGCAAAGAAACGATAAAATTAATTTGGTATCTTATTGGATGATGTCGAACGATAAAATTAAATACGCGTTCTGGTACTATCTTAAAGGATGAGGCGTTTCGACTCAGCGTGAACAGGGCGTTTTCATGTTTCAATTAAAATACTGAATTACTGAACTTGTAAAGAAACGATGAAAGTATCAGTATTTCGGATGATCACGACGTAGACCGAAGAATAGTGTGACGTTAAGGGTTGTGGTGCCTTACTGAATTAATGAAAATATCGAGGAGAAAGTAGAAGAGAACTGTCGAAACAAGCCGGTGTATGTTTACGACATTCACGGCACAGAGGTGCGAATACCGTTTTGAATCAGTAAAGAAACGATAAAAACGGTGATATTTGAAGCTCCCACTTCGACAGACTGTGCAGCAGGAGTATACTAACGACGGAAACATTTAATACTGAATTAGTAAGAACCACTGAAAGTACGACGGTATTTCGAGAACTGAAGAGTGGGGCGTGTGCGTATATGTGTGATCCAGACGTGGCTAGATTTAATCGCACAAAATTTCCCGCGCATATTATGCTCCCGCGCAGTATAAAAACGACTCATACACCGGCTAAACGTTCGATCCATTACCCTTGAAACTGCCCTCTCCCCCTCCGCACCGCTACAAAAACGGATAAACAAATGTCGTTGCAGCGTCTGCTAGATGCCTCTCTCTCTTTCTGAAGGAAAAGGAGGAGGAGGCAAGGAACTCTGTTGATGCGCACCCGCTACTCTCCAACACGTGATAAGTGCATGTCTACAAGCTTCCGTCTCCTACGCAATCCTATACCATAGTACTGTAATATCCAACAGTCTCTGTCTATATGTGTGATTTTAAAGTGAGATTCTAGTCAGGCTTCCTGACGGTCGCACTGCATCTCCGTCTGCTGCTGGTGTGTGCAGTAGCGATCGATTTCCTGCGTCGCATCATCATCTTGTAACGGTCATTGCTCCCTCTCCTCACTGGCTATGTCCTCGTTTCCTTCCCCACTGGCGGCGGGTTATTCCCGCGTCTTACTAATAGAATTGCTCACGATGTGACTGATTCGTTGGGCTCCCCGGTCCTGAGGTCTGGGCGGGTTGCGGTGGATGCAGTAACCTGATGAGTGATGTGTTGTGCTGCTGATGCAGCCGCTTTTCTACGACATTCCTCTCGTAATTTCATTAGGAAATGAAACAGCCAGACAGTTTTCACGTGCAAAATCTATTGGGAATTTGAAATGCCAAATTTCTAGGCTCATTTTGGTTCTTTGTATTCAAGTACTTACGGAAAATATGTGCGGCAGCTAAAGGAAACCTTATTTTGCTTCAACTAGTTATTTCGAAATTTAAAAAAAAATAATGGCGGTTTCCATTTTTGATTGTTTTCCTAAAAGTAATTATGAAAAAGGTTAGGGACAACTACAGCAAAGCATATCTTACCTGTAATTGATTATTTCAAATTTAAAAAAAATAGTGGCCGTGAAAAAAAAAGGTTTCGATATTAAGCGTACGTAAAAGCCTACGCGCGATCAAAGGAAATTTAGTGTCAACGAGACTCGTGATCGGAAGTGGAATCGTCGTGTCGGCGACTGCTGCAGACAAGGAAAGCATATATTTTTTTACAGCCAGCACAAAGTCGATCAGAGAGCGAGAGAGAGAGCTCGTGAGCTCGCGAGAGCAGACCGCTGACGTGCAGTCTATACGCGCCACTACAGGGCAATGGCCTCAATTCATGCAATCCCTGCACAATTCCGCCGCCCTTTCAAATTGCATTCCAACTACCGGTATAAAGTAGCTTAATGGCTTTCTTTAACAGCTCTAAAAACGTCACCATTAAAAATCCGGTACCATCGTAAAAAAATGTTAACCAAACGGTACGAAAAAAAATATATTCATAGCTTACCGATTCGTAGGAGTGCTTTAAAAGTCCAGAATTAGTGTAGGAAATCGCCCCGAAAAATTGCTAAAAATTTCCCTCGACCAGGATAGAAGGGATATTTAATGAAGGAAGGGTTGGCCCAACAGCAGAGGGCGTGACTGAAGAGTTACTCAATCAGAGTTAACCTCGAAAAAAAAATTCGAGCGAGGTACGAATGAAAATAGTAAGCAACGACGAAAGATGACTAAATCACGCAATAACAGATTAGAGAAGCACGAGAAAAAAGGGGCAAAAAAGAGTTTCAACTCGACTGGCAAAATGGAATCTTCTTCGCTTTCCTTCCACACACATACATATAGATAGACTTCAATATATGTTATTACTCCATAGTTGGTAGTTCTCTCTCTCTTTCTCTCTCAAATGGCGCAATATCCATTGGCTAACACGTTACATGGGATGTTGAATAACAAGTCGCAATGAGAGAGAAGCTGCCGCCCCTCGGTCTCAGCGGTCAGTGACCACTACTCTCCCTCTCATCTCTCTTGTTACTCTCTTGGAAAAGTTTAAAAATGCCGATAGAGAAGAGGGAGGGTTTGAGGTGTGCTGCTGTTGTGTTGGGCTTGAGGGGGATTGAGGCGTCGGGGGCCTTGAGAATCGGCAAGCAGATTACGTGCCGGTTGCGTATTGGATTGAAAGACCACAGACATTCATTCCCCTCTCTATCTCTCTTTCTCAGTTTCAAACTATTATTGACCACATACATTCAACAGAGACAGAGATAAAAGGCAGAGAGAGAGAGAGAGAGGGACCAGAAACTGGGCCATTGCAGTTCATTGCCCCAAGTACTACACTGCGTAGAGAGAAGAGTTTAGTACCTACGACCATCATCATTCAGTAAACGTGTGTGTGATGGAATGAAGTGTTTTCCTGGTGGTGTGTTGGATGGATGAATATATGGCTTCCTCCTCTGTCTCATCCTGCGCGTTGGTACTTGCCATCTATACACTCACTCTTTCTGTCTCTTCAGGGTGGGGCGAGATTTCGATAAAACGTATGTTTATACATGCTTAGTGCTGGAATGGGATGCGTGGTTTGTAAGGAAAGGGCGTAGAAAAACTTGTAGGCAAATGGGCAGTTGAAAATAGTAGGACAGTCAACGCCCAGGTGTGGCAGGCACCAGTCACAGACAGACAGACAGACAGACACTAATAAACAGACATTGACAGACAGGCAGTAGTTAAAGACAAACAGATATTCACAGACACAGACATCAATACTGTAGTGCAGTCAACGCCCTAGGTGGGACAGTTACCAGTCACAGGCAGCCAGACACTTATAGACGGACATTCACAGACAAGCAGTAGTTAAAGAC
>LRSR01005764.1:0-19173 GCA_001579985.1 Hypsibius dujardini | reverse complement strand
GACAGACAGACATACAGACATACATCCATACATACAGACAGAGAAACAGACAAACAAATAGATCAACAGACAAACACATAGACAAACAGGCACGAAGCCCGACAGGCAGGCAGGCAGGCAGAAGACAGACAAAGAGGCCGACAAAAGCATAAAAGCATAAGCAGCTCAGGCAAAAGCAATAACTGTTCTCCTGCCCTCGGGGGCAATGTTCTTCCTACAATTCGCGGAATCGAAGACCTAAATAGATGTCTCAATTTGAACGATTTCCAGTGAAGATATCGCCTTCCGGTCTCTTGATGCTTTACGCCAATCTTCTAGCTGCATTGCAGAAAAAAACCGAACAGACAGACGGTCGTTGTGTAGACGCGTTTACGAGAGAACACATTTCCTAGCTTACGGTCCACGCGTCTGCGGCGTTTACGCCTTGTGGTTACTACGTGTACTAAGTCGGTTTTACGGAAAAAAGTAGAACGCGCATAGCTTGAATAGAGAAAAGGGGTCAAGGGTCAGTCACTGCAGCCACACCATCAGGCGAGGCACGGAAAAGAACGCATATCTCGTGACTGCACACTTGAAACTCCTCGTAACAACGAACAGATAGATGAACGACACCAATCTCCACGGGCAACACCAATGACAATAATGTTTCTCTCAATACCCAGTCTGACGCAACCAAATTCAATTGCGCTAGTAATTAGGAGTCGCGGAAAACATGGACCGAACGGTATCAAGAACTGTGAACCTAAAACTCCAAAAGAGTACACGCCAAAATTCTTTATTTCAGCAGACTAAAACAATTCTTCTGAAACTTGATTGATTGATTGATTGATTGATTGATTGATGCAACTTGAAACAATCCCCTTGACGCAAACAATCTATTCTGCGACAAAGGAATTATTTATTCTCTATTATACCAAATTTCTTACGTAAAACGGTTGCCCCTCTAATAAGATGCAAAATAAAAAAACAAATTCGAGATTAGCATTCACGAAAAAAATCAGAATTTTGTTTTCGGGCCTGACGTGTGCGGTTTCGATGGATTGCTTGATTGCTTGATTTCATCTAATCATGGAAAATGTGTTTCATCGCCCAAACAGCGTCTCAATTTACCTTCCATTAGTCACAGGAGCTGCGGGGGTTTTTGTGGGCATTTTTCGCGAACCTTCAACTGAAATCACTTGCAAAATGCCCCAGAAATGTCCGAATAGTCGGAGATGGGATCGCAGATAAAAAGGCAGATCTTGCAGGACGCGTTGCTCTGCTTGTCAACAAGTGCGGAAAACCCTCTTCAGTTTACGTTCCCCGGTACTGAGCAGTGAGAGAGAAAGAGAGACAGTGATAAAATAACAGTTCCAAAAGTCCACAGTCTGCGCGTCCGAGTCTGCGCGTGAGTCAGCAAGCTTTTTTATGGACGAATGGAGATCGACGTTTATTCCGAGTGTTCTTCAGCCAATTGAGAATTTCTCCTTGCTGTAACTCCACGCCCAAAAAGGTGTCTGTCTGACTTCAGATTCGAGATACTTGGTCGTCCGTTCTCTGTTGTCCTCAGATAACCATTTGGGGTGCAGCAAAAGCAAAAGGGACGACGTCGAGGAAAGGGAATCTCACCCACCAGACCACACACAGACCAGACACAAAGCGAATCCTAAGAAGGACAAAGAAAACCCTCACAATCAAATTCGAATTTACGAACTGTCGTATGGGCACGTAGGGATTATTGGAAAAAGGGTGAGAACTGGTTGTTGCGTTCCTTACCTGGTAGAAGTGGTTCGCTGTCTGGCAGTTACTTTTTCTTTGTGGAATCAACAAAAATTGATTTCTGGTTTTTCATTTACGAATCTCAGCTGATCAAAGGCGGTACGCAACAAATGAGAGACCACGTGGGGACTCACGCTTTCCACATCAACTTTAAAGCACGTGGGCAAAACTTTCGAAATGAAACAGACTTACAAACCTTCTGATTGGATCACACCACAAGAGGAGGCCAGCGAGGGGGCAGGGCTGTCACTCCGCTTGTGGCGTTTGATTGATCGATTGATTCAAGTCTCACTGCAGTAGGTCTGGCAAGTCTGTCTTCAGGAGACCGAATACTGTACTGTACTAAAAAATTAAGTTAGCGAATGACTTTCAACATTGGGATTTAGTTTTTAACCCAAAAGCGATGGAATGTCTTTGCGCAGAATTCAAAAGGCGCGGAGAGGAGAGCAGCACCAACTCTGTTATTACCATCAGTTTAAGTATTTGCCAAACCAACGAAGATTACTGTATTTTCGCGTTAAACAGGGACAGCGTACGAGCTGTGGAACGTTTAATCGGCCACGGGGCGCCTGTGCTGTGTGTACGGTGCACACAGCCGTGCACACGTTCCACTCCAGTACGACTGTCCCTGTCTAACGCGAAAATACAGTACATGTAATGTAATTATGCAGTAAGGTAACAGCAACAAATGGATGCGAATTCTAACATAAGTAAAAATGATAAGAAAAGAAATCAGAAAACGAGGAACAGCGACAGATCGCATTCAAACGTAGAGTTCAAAATCTACCCGCTTGGACGTGTAGAACGGCGCATCCACCACGCCGGCTTTTCGGACAAATACTCCGTCCTTGAAGAAATCTTGCTGCACCCAGTCGATCATTTGTTCGCTTGAGTACGGGCCGTGAATGTCTGCCGTTTCCGTGTTTTCCCACTTGTACTCCCACAACGTCTGATTGGCGCTGTCTTCTGAAAAGATGAAATCCATTTAGCCTACCGACCATGTCAATGTGAGGCATTTTCTTTCAGCTAAGAAACTCTCTCAAATCGTGCTAAGAAATAAGAAATAATTCTTACATCTTAATCCTCAAACATTCATGGATCAGTTTTCAGAATTACCGATACCGTTCTTTGGAGCTGGGGTTCATTGCTAACATAACATCAATAATCTGACATTCATCAATCAAACAGAGAACTATACCCCCCCCTCTCCGATTACGCATCAAGTAAGATACCCAAGTAAAAAACTATGAATTCTATTTCCAGCGGCACATTCGAAAAAACATTACTGTATTCTCGCGTTAGACAGGGACAGTGTACGAGCTGTGGAACGTTTAATCGGCCACGGGGCGCTTGTGCTTTGTGTACGGTGCACACAGCCGTGCACACGTTCCACTCCACTATGACTGTCCCTGTCTAACGCGAACTACAGTACCTTCCTCATCCGCCTTCGGCTGCGAAACCTTCTTCGCGTCAAAATCCTCCCCGAAGATATCCGCTTCGGCATCCACGGCCAATCCCTTCAACCTGGCATCGTCTTTGCTGAGCTTGTGCTGAATCTTCTCAAATGTCTCCTGATAAATCTCCAAATTCCCCTTGCCCAAAATGGCATCGGCCGCCGCTGTTAGTGCATCGAATTCCTTCTTCACGGGATCCACCGCAGTCGCGGCTACGGCACTCAGACCGCCCTTTTTGACGCGTTGAGTCGGCTTAATTCCAGCACCCAGACGCCGTAGCGCCTTCCCAATTGACTCTCCCGGCCTGAGAAGGCCTAGAATGATTTTGTACAGTTCCGAATCTGATTGCGCCGCGGGTGCTGCGGCATCTTCAGCAGCGGCTTCGTCGGCTTTCTTCTTGCGCAGTTTCTCATAGTCCTCATCTGCAAACTGATCCAACCCCTCCAACCAGGCATCTTTGACGCCCTTGTCTTTGTCGACGTAGAAGTTCCCGTCTGTGTCGAAGTGGCCTTCTTCCAGCTCTTCTTGAATGTTGAAGGGTGTGATGCGGACTCCATCGTCCACTTTCACTGTGCCATCTTCTTGACCTGCAAAGGGGATAGTTTCATGTCAGGTGGTCGAGGGTAATACTGTAGATTGAACCAGTACTAGTATTTGATTGATCGCATTCAAGAATGTAATGTAACTCGTGTTTGCTGATCAGTCAATCAATCCACTGATCAAAGCACACAACAGCACTAAAATTGAATGCATCTGCTGACAAATCAAAATCAACCCTTTTGTCTTAGCGTTACGCCGCGATCTAAAGGCGTGCAGCCACCTCGTGCTAAGGTAGATAGTTTCAAAGAATTTAAACTGACACTATCATAAAGACCCCTGTGTCATCGGGGGCATTGTTTAATGAAAACAATGTATTCATTAAATTAGACTAAGCTATTCATCAATCAACCGATCGGCCGCTAAGTCGCAAAACAAACCTTCAACATCGTCGTCGCCGAGAATTTTGTATTCTTGCTTTCCATCTGATTCCTGTCCATCATCTCCATCCTCGTCATCGTCATCGCCTTCCTCCTCCACAGCCGAATCCTCACCACTATCGACCGCAGAATCAGCCCCTTCCGTCGCTATTTTCGGCCGTTTTGGTTTGTCTTCAGTTTCCATATCAATGGCGTCATCGCTGACTCCGCTCTCCGAAACAGTCCGCTTCCCTGTCGGAGGCCCCATAGCAGGCATTCTATTTTATGCTGTCTTATAATCTTCGAAACGGTTCGCAAGAAACTGAGATAATTCTGGGGTTAAAAGTGGCACAAAATGGGTGAAAATGCAGTGCAAATAATAGTATGTTCAAAAAAATTTATTATTTTGTTCGAATCGCGTTCCGCAAACGCGCGGCGCTCGGGAATTTTCAACGTGTTCAATTAAATAGTGTTCAGTTCAGTATGGTACTTGATGTACGCTCGAATTTCTGTTTGTTCGATTTGGAACTTAATGCGCTCTCAAAATGTCCCACGCGTTCGGTTTGATAGTTTGGACGATTTCGAAATCTGCAATTGGTTTTTCGTGAAGAATCAAACCACACGAACCAGGAAATCTGCTTGTTGTGTTTGTTGTTCTTTTTTGGCCTTTCGATTCAGAGCTTGATTTTGAAATTCCCCATCTCATATTTTTACTTAATTACACGTATTACAGTTTTCGTATCGTTTGAGTTGCAGAACCTGCAACAATGGCCCAGGGAAAATCGAAGGGAAAAGCGCAACGGCCTGGAGATGCGGTGAAAAAGAACGCCACCAAGAAACCTGCCGCCGCGCACACCAAAGGAGTCAACAAGAAGAAGACCGTTCCGCGGGGCGGAGCCAAACACAACACTTCGGCGACGACAGATATGAAGAGGAGCTTCCAGAAGGCCATCAATGCACGTATTGAGGTGGAAGTCTCGCAGAGAGCGCGTGCGTGCGAAATGAAAAGTTTTAAGCTGATAAAGCCGGGAGAGAGTTCAGCATCAGCATCGACGTCCGTCGGTCCGTCCAAAAAGGTGAAAAAGGGACCCACACCGGGACTCAGCGTCAAAGCAACGCTGAAGGAAACATCTAAACGAATTCAGAAGAAAAAGGCCGGCAAGAAGAATTGATTTGATTGATTGAAGAATTGATTGATTTTATTCCCCTTGAAATTCCGGACCTTGTCCTGTAATGTTTGAAATGTTTGTCCTGTAATTGTACGCTGATTTCCCAGAAGTATTAGTTTCTGAAGAACCGGAGAAATGTTTGTCGGACGAAGCTGCGCTCGATTAATACAATAGAAGCGATTGCATTCGTTATGTTTAATAAGGAACACGTACAATATACAGTAGCAAAATATGATCTCGAACACAAAAACTTGCAGCGACATCCCTTGAAAACACACAATACAATAGAACTGTTCAAGTTGATTGCATGATTATGAACTGGATTGAATTCGGCTCATCGTGCATTGATCCAATCCTCGACTCCGTTCCGTTCCATTCCGCTCCGCTCCGCTCCGTCAATCGAATTAATTATCTTACATTTTACACTGTAAAAAATGGCAAATCAGTGCGCAAAAAGTTCAAAATCGAATTGCAAGAGCAATAAATTTGAAAACAATAAAAACTAAATATTATATAAATTAAGCCAATAAATTATGTTCCATTTCATAAAGCTTGACTGGAGGAGAGTTCTGGGGGAGCTTCCGCTTTGGCAGGAGCTTCCGGTTTCCGTCGCAAGTTCGGTGGGAATTTGTTTCGTGCCTCGTCAACGAACATCTACGGAACGCAAAAGTAAGAAGGGGTTTTCACATTTTGGTCCACCGAGATCCCACAAATATACTCATGGCTATGATAAAGTGATCACGCGATAGCTTCGCGCAGTAGAAATAGACCCACCGTACACTTAGACCCACCGTAAACTTAGACCCACCGTAAACTTAGACCCACCGTAAACTTAGACCTATGCTCTTGCAGTGCGCGAAGCCATCGCGTGAGTACAGTAGAGTGATCACATTCATTCGTTACAAACAAATTATGCGGAATATACGGGCCCTTACCGAAAAAGACACAGACAGTCATATTTAAGGAGACACACAACAGATTACTGTGCAGCTAAATAAGAGGAAAAAACTACCCGACTAACCTCTAAAGGACAAATGCCGGCTGTCTCTCCTCTAATGGAGCGGATTTCTCCGTCCTCAATGGCGCCGCCTTCCCGGTCGTCCACTTCAACCCACGGGAAACGCTTTCCAGCTTCTCCAGCTTCTGCGAGGGCTAGCTGAGTGAGATTGTCGGTATGAATCTGAAGGGCGCAGGTACAATTGGGCGGCAACGGTTTCAGGAAGGATTTGCAGGCTGCTATCCGAAGGCTGAACGCTTTCAAGGCCTCGCCAAACCTGGAAGAAAAACTTCACTGATCATCGTCAATACGTAATCCTGGGAACATGTTTCCGGAACACTCAGCCACTCACTTGAATGTATATCTTGATAAACGATAGGAAAATATTAATCTCAATAATTAATTAATTGACAAAAGGCGAACACTACCCAATTAATCAATCACTAATCGATCATTGAGAAAGAAACAAACACATTAAGTACTTACCTGAAAATAAATTTGTCATTGCTGAGTGGTTTGGTTGGGACAGTTGCCCCCACTTTTCCTCCAGCTTTCTCCGTCGACATTCCGTTTACCGTCTTGTCACACTTTCCGCCAACCTTTGCATCATTCCTAATTGTTCCAGCTTTCTTCGCAACATTTCCGGCAGCTGTCCCAACTTTTTCACCAACTTTCTCGGCGGTTTTTCTCATTTCTCTAATTTCTGCCTTCTCAATTTTGCCACCAGCTTTCGCAGCCGTCCCACCAATTGCTCCAGCTTTCCCCACAGCCTGCCGAACCTCCTCTCCAACGGCTTTCGCAGCCGTCCCACCACCTGTTCCAGCTTTCCCCACAGCCTGCCGAACCTGCTCTCCAACGGCTTTCCCATTTCCCCCTGCATTCTCGGATTTTTCTCCGGCCTTGGCAGTTGTCGTCGCATCTCCTCCCGGTTTCTCCTGCTGGACTATCCGAAAAACGAATCGCTCCACTGGGACTTTCCGAACTGCATCGAAGACAACCAACACCACAGCCTCGATCCGACCCAAACACACTGCCGGCCGTATTCCTTCCACACAGTGCTCGACGTATTCCCGGATGGCAGGATGAACGGCCACCCACACCGGGATCTGATATTTGGACTGCCGCTCGAAGAAAGTCGAAGGGTAGAGCTCGCGGTGGTAGAGGATGGCATGGATGGCCAGTTCGAAGAACTCGCACAACAAATCCGATCGCAGTTCTTTCAAGTCATCGGTTTCCGTGAGGATAATGGGATCCGGCAGTATTGCTGCTGCTGGCAACGGTGGTTCAAAATTCTTTGACTGGGGCTGTCGACGACGAACGGCTACAGGATTGCCCATTTTCCCACGCCTATTATCGATAGGAATTATGTCGCGTGCAGTCAGAAAGATTGGTTCTTCGGCCATGGTTTATCGAACGAAAGGGGGAGAAATAGGAGAGACGTCGGCCGGCTGCTATAGTCAGGATTAACATTAATAATATGAACACGGTATGGTGAAAGACGAAGGTCCCACCACGTGTTGCACCCAGGCTGGAAAAATAATAGCCCAAGGATTGAACGGGCCGTTTTATAAGACAAAACGACCGCGTTTTACGAAACAAAACGACTGTTAAAAAAGCACAACAAACATGAATGTCCTGGTTCCTTTACGTTCAATCCAGTTGTTCCTTCACTAATGTAGCTGTTCCTTACTCATTGTGAGTGTCGTTCCTCAACCAATCAAACTTGTTCTTTCACACATTCAAGTTGTCCCCGGCCAGAGCGCTGGTCTATAAACGAAAACTTGTACTACGGAGGGAATTCAAAAAACCCTTCTGACATCTGTGGTCTGTACTACTAAACAACATGCAATGTGTCGGTGCCGACGGTGTGTGCAGTGTATTGTGGAAGATCTGTGGTGGTACTGTGTTAATAATGCCTGGCTCGTTTATGTTTACTATTTAATGGTAATCGAGCGGCCAACCTCGCGAGGGCTTCCCGGCCGGTCGTTCTCCCCTCAGAGAATTAGTTCAAAACGAATCCCAATAATTCTAGCCACTTCGCAACTAAGAAAGGTGGTCGTGGATCTTAAGAACCAGTTCATACAAAGATTAACTGAAAAGACACACAAAACCGATGTTCCTCGAGAATATTCAAAATGAACACCAAATTAGCTCAGTTATTGCCGTTCAAACTTTCTTCTTTCCACTGCCACCACCCTCGATAACTTTGCGCTTCTCGGTGAGCTTGCGCACCTCCTTCTGCTGCTGTTTCTTCGAATGCATAATCTGTTCGTACAAATGGCGACGTTTCTTCGGCATCGCCAGAATGGCCATTCGCTTTTCCTCGGCGTTCTGCACCATTTCCGAGTGCTTCTGGTCCACCCGCTTCGGAGCTCCCCGCTTTACGACCATCTGTCGAAAGGAAAGTGATACAGTACATTTTTCGGTAATAAGAACTGAGTGTAACTGCATTGGAGCACCGTTTTGACGACTTTCGAATGCTCAATGCAGTTGACTTTACCTCCGGCTTGGAAGATTCTTCCTTCTTCCCGTCTTTCGATTTATTTGAGACGGGAGACTCCTCATCACTTGATGCATCGTCCTCGTCAGAGTCGCTTACGTTCTCCTCTCCTTCGTCCATTCCTAAGGAAAAAAGAGGGGATTCTTCTGTTTAACATGCACTTCGGCACAGCTGAACAAAAGATTAACACAAAATGATCGAGACAGTACAGTATTAGGGCGTAATTTGCCTGTGGTCAGCTGTTGCCCAACGGTAGCAGTTATTTTGGCGAGAACGGGGCGACAAAAAACAGTATTAAAAACAAACTCACCAATATCTGGCACTCGTTCCGTTATCGGCGGGAGAATGACCGTCTCACGACTCGGCTGATAACCGGTAGCGTCCACAAATGGCGACAAATGGGGAGGAAGCTTCTGACCGGGAAGGTACGGTTCGATCGGGAGGACCTCTCTCGCGTTGATCGAATCGAAAACCCACTGAGGCTGAAGATAGTACCTATAAGGAATTTCAAAAATAAACATCTGACCACTGATGCGGTTCACGGTTTCATCTAGAGTTTTACCTGTTGATAAGTTGGTTTTTCTTTTCGATTGGCCGGTCCACAATCTGATATGACACTGCTGAGTCGTTCTCGTCGAACGTGGCTCCAAACGCTGTGTTCCGGTCCCATGAACATTCCCCACCACATGCACTGTGGAAAACAAACGGACTCCTCTGTCTTCGTTACAAAAATCTCACTGCCTTCCTTGCCAGGGGACAACAAAACCTACCGAATAATGAAGACCAGTGGTTCCCGCGGCACTTCGCGGTTCAGATAGAACTTTTTCCCGGCAAACAAAGCAGCGAGCTTCTTCACCTTCTCGAACTCTTGTCTGGCCTGTTCCACCGCAGACGCCTCGGTCTCCTACGAACGAAAAAACCGTGACAGAAGTCCTCACAGCATCAGGCCCACGAAATGAATGTACCGTTGCTGCTGGAAATTGATCCATTTGCGGTTCTTCTTCGACAGTTCCAACGGCCGTCATCAGCGACTGATTCATCGCACTGATCCGCTAGAAATCAAATAAGACGCATCACAGCCATGGACTCAATGAAACGAACAGCCGGCACCGGAAACTGGGCGACAAGTAAACATTCAGATTTGATCCACAATTATTAACACTGAATACAACGACTAAGCATAACCAGCAAAAAACGACGGGGACCATAAAGGTGAAAATGCCGACAGCGTCAGAAACAATTGTAGTGTAGAACAGAATGCCCAAAACTCAACGGAAACCGTACCTCGCGGAAATTCTCCTCGGCAGTCACGAGTTCCCGATCGTCCGCTCTGTTCACATCATCTTCAGCTGCGATCTAAACAAAAGGCACTTTTGTCAGCTAAAGTGTTCTGTTCCAAGAAAGCCCCGCAAACATCCGCTTAGGTGCTCACCTTGGGCGGGTACGACAGATTGAGCTGTGTGTAGAGGTTAAAGTTGACAAAGCCCAGCATGGTAACATAGAAGTCCGTGAAGGTTAGCATAATTTTGAAATCGACATCGGCCGGCTGATGCGACGGCACCGCATGGGGCACAATCCAAGTCACTGTCTGGCCCTGGATGTCTGCCTGATAGTAGATGCCCTTGATGGAGACAAACACCTTCCGGAGCGCCTTGGCTGCAATCACGTAGTGCATAAACTCCACCGTCAAACGTCGGCACATTCGGATAATGCGCTCAGGAGTGCTGCGCGACTTGGGAAGCGTCGCGAAGAGAAAGCACATGGACAGGCAGTCGTCCAGATCTCGGATTGCGTCCACGAACGCAGGATACCTACATCACCAAGTCGAAACTGCGTAAATTAGCCTGCGACCACTTCCTCAAAGCCCAACAAGGCCTGGAAGGCCTTACCGTTCTTTGGCCGGGAAGGCCTTACCGTTCTTTGACGATATGGTCGAGCTTATACACCGGCTTGTTTCTCCGCAGTCGTTGAGCTGTGAGAGGATTCTTGTATACCACCGCCTTCTTGAGTTTTTTTACAAAGACCTGTTGATCGAGACAAGGTATTACAATGATTTAATGAAATTCTAAAGATACAATGCCTAATGCAATGTTAAAGAGATGCTCGCGAAGATGTCCGTAAAAGGAGTTACGAACCTTAAAATCTCGAAACTTTTGAATAATGGGCTCGTGCGCTAAGAACTGGATGTCCTTCATAAAGTAGAAGGTCTTCACTGCGGTGCTGCCCTTGTTCGCTCTCTTCTTGTTCTTGGGCTCGTTGGGGTACACTCCCTTCAGGATGCAGAGGCGTCTGGAGAATTAAACGAAGAAAAAATGAACACCTCACTGGCTCACTCTCGCTCAAGAGTCCCGACTCCCAAACCAAAGGATGTACATGAGCCGTCCTTTGTTCACGCCGTACATTCGAAAGCATTTTTAAAGACATTGCCATATGTTCAGCTCAATCATAACTCAACCAAATTTACGGCATTTTGAAATCAATCATGCAATCAACTCCAGGAAAGCGCTATTGTACAAACACGAAAAACCAGCACATCACATCAAAATAAGCGGTCCAAACTAATTCCCAAGGCTTATTGAAATAAAAATAAAACGTAATTGGACATTCACAATTACTTTTCCATAAACAATCATTTGCTGCAACTGCAAGTCTGCAATGCCCCAATACATCTGCAAAACGTGAATCAATGAATCAAAGCATCCGCAAATTATCATACGACTGATTAATCGATCGCTTGATTGATTAACTGATCGGTTGATTGATCAATCGACTGCTTGCTCGATTAATCGATCGATTGCTTGATTGATCGATAGCTTGATTCATTGATTGATCGATTGATTGGTGGATTGATTGATTGATTGATCGATCAATTGATTAGTATGTCAATTCTTCATTCATTCTTGGAAATATTACCAAAACAATCTCTCCATTCAGGACCCATAACAATAGAAATAAGACTTCAACTCCAATATATAAACTATAAAGATGCTCACCTGAAATCTTTGAGAGAGATCTGAAGCCGCTTGACAGCCTGCGACCGGGAGATGTACTGGGTCGCAATACCCGAGGCAAACTAAACGGATAAAAAAATACATTAGCGGCAATTCGTTCATTAAATGTACATTTCACCAAGCGCTGCTAACCTTCTTCTTCATTTTCCCCATGATGGATGAAGGTGAGGAGTAAAGAGGGATGAAAACAAAATCGAAGACCCACCAGACCGAAATAAAGTTCACAATATAAAAAGTACAGTAATCTTGCGCAAGCCAAGTGCACCCCAGACACGCCTCCTTTCCCCTGAGGGTCCAGCTGGGTTGGTCTGTGGAATGAGAACTGGGTCGAAAATAGAAGAGCGGCAATGAAAAAGTCTGAGCGCGTACTTTAAAGCTTGAACATGCCAGCACTGTACAACTTGCAAAGAGCTTAATACGCGAACGCTGCGTTCGCTTTGAACTACATTTTTGTAATTTGTACTCTGTTGAGTTGCTTGCTCTATCTCTAGCTAGTCTCCAGTCTTCACTCCCTGACAGCGGACTTATTTCATCCATTTTTGCGGGGCGGTTTTAATACAAATTTTAAATTGGATACCTTAGATTTTACTTGTGAACACCGACACCGGGCATAAGTGCTTTGCTCTGGTTTAGAATCATCAGTTAATCAACCAATTCACTAACCGTACATACACAAGGCCGGCGCGTCATTCTTGTCAATCAATCAAGCAATCGACGGACAGAATGGCATGCCGAGACCCGGCTCGCCAGCTGATCTCCATTCGCCGGACGAACGACGGCAATGTTCAGCGCGTCGTTCGGGAACGTTACCTTCGGAATGATATTGCTTGTGGAAGTGCGGCGTGTCGAGTTTGTCCACCGTCGGCAAATGTGCGACTGCAAGCCAAACCCAATGAAGGGCTGTGCGGCAAGTTCCCAGCGAATCATTACATCGCACCGAACGCTGAAGTCGTTGTAAATCAGGCAAGTTATTGTGATTTATTTGTTACTGTTTGGTTGAAATTTGACGCACGGCACTCCTAGAGGAGCCAGTATGAAATACTTTGGATTTAACTTTTTCGATATTGATCCGGTTGATTCATTGATTGCGCGCATTTACAGTAGAATGATATTGATTAGTCATTTGTCACTGGGCAGAGCTTTGAAATTGAAAGCTTTGAAATTGGAGTAACATGTACATGTATGTAGTATGTATTAGTAGTGAAGCCTGAAGCTGGACCTATTTTTTTCTAATTCCCCTTTGTAAAAGCAAAGCATTTTTACGCGGACGCATCTGCATAATAGATCAAACTGGTGTTCGAGTTATTGATTGATTGATTGATTGATGTATTGTAACTTCCTGATTTAGCGCTTTTTGCGGACACGGTATTTTTTCTCGGTAAATATGAGGATTTGTTGTGTGATGACTATGCTAAGCATTGACCATTAAGTGTTTGTCTGTTTCATTCAGCTGAATGAATGATTGAGACTAAAATTCTAATTGTCTCTGGGCGTAGATTGCATTGTTGGAGCATCCTGAGATCAAGAACATCTTGATCTTCTCAACAGTTGCCGATGAGGTACGTGGGATTTTCTCTCATCTTGCTACTTTGCTTAGAGATGAGAGATAGCCCTTAAAATGTATTCGTTCTTCCTGGATAGGTTGAGCAGCTGAGCTTGCCGGCATTCGAGCGGTTGAAGACGCTCTGCGCAAATACCACTAAGAGCATTTCCTGTTTCGCAAACGAATTTCACCGGTAATAATGTACTATAGCGATGTGATTCTAAGGCGCAACGCGAGCTGCGTTTTCCGTATATATGGCCCAAGGTGTGCGTACAAAACCACCCACCCACTGAAATGCGCCTCTTCAATCAAGCAACTTATCAACGGCTCACCTCCTGAGTGATCTTCACAAATAATATTTAGGGCAATTCAGACGGAGTGGTGGGCAAACAGCCCGGGAGTGGTGGGCAAACAGCCCGGGGGCGTGGCTACAGCTGCGCCTAAGAATCGCGTCGCTACAGTACTATTAATAATGGGATCCCGTACTGGTATTCAAGTTTTTGTAGAGGTGCTCGACTGATTTTTCCCTTGTATTTTGAATTTTTTTGCCTACAGGGATACATTCGTCGAGCGAAACCCGAAGGAGTCGAAGGAGTCACGCAATTTACGCTCCCTGGTCGTGGCGTCCAAGTGGTATGTGGAGCATTTGAAGCACGCCCAGCCATCACCAGCAGTGCTGATTCTTACCAACACGGACAAGGATTTAGCTCTCATCGACGCACCAGCTATGACCGGTATGGTTGGTTCGTTAAAAAATGTCACTTTTACTGTGCTTGTTCAGCACCGAGTTCCGATGTTGAAACTGCACATAATGTTTGCCAGTGTTCGACTATGTCGGGGCCTTGAAGACGAGCGAGCCGCTCCTGGACGTCCTGGCAAAGCCCAGTACTTTGGAGGTAGTTCTCATTCAAACTGACCGTTTACTGATTCGCTGTCAGCTAAATGTCGGCTGATTAATGTTTGGCAGTTATGTAATCGTATTTTGGTCAATAGGATCTGAAGACGTCCACTTTCCATTACCCGCCGCATCTGAAGCCATCCGTGATCCAGGCTGGTTTGAAGTCGGCCAAATACTTCCAGGGGAAGTTCCACGCCAGCCGTGAAAATTACTTGGAGGCTACCGTGTCAGTTGAAGGCCTAGACAAATCGGTATGATCGACCGGCGAATAATTAGTTCACACATTTGGTTCAATCAATCAATCAATCAATCAATCGATTAGTGCGACTGAGTTCCTTGTCATTGTCTCTTACGCATTTACAGGTGCTGATTCAAGGCCATGTCTCACTAAACCGAGCAGTCAATGAAGACATCGTAGCGATTGAGATTTTCCCAGAAGACAAATGGTCTGCACCATCAAATTTAGTTCTGGAAGAGGAACCGGACGTGGATGCGGCTTCCGGTGAAGCGTCCGAGGAGAACGAGGAGAACGAAAAGAGTCGTCAGTTAAAGGACGATGTGAGTTCATAAGATTTATGAACCAAGACCGTTGCAGAGCTAAGCTAACAGACTTGAAATGCCTGTAGATGGAAAAGAAGATGCAACAGAAAGTGGCTAAGAAAGACAAACAGCCGACCGGGAAGGTCGTCGGCATCATCAAGCGCAATTGGAGAACTTACTGCGGTGTTCTGCGGCCTAAGACGTCGAAAACTGTAAGTCAGAGTAATAGTACGTATTATAGTGACCAGTTGGATTCCATCGCTCCTGACTGAAATATTTCCGTGGTTCTTTGCAGTCTACGCGATACGTTTTCGTGCCAGCTGATCGTAAAATTCCTCTTGTCCGTGTTGAGACCCAGCAAGGTGACCTCCTCCAGGGTAAGCGCATTGTCGTCGCCATCGATGAATGGCCGCGCTCATCAAAACTTCCCATTGGGCATTACGTGAAGCGGTTGGGCGAAGTTGGTGATAAGAATGCAGAGAACGAAGTGCTCTTGCTGGAGCATGATGTGCAGCACGACAAATTCTCCGACGCAGTACTGGCGTGTCTCCCGACTATGCCGTGGATCCTCACTGATGAGGTATGAACGATGCTTGTCCTGTCATTTATGGGGCTTGGGCTTTTTATAGATCTTTGTCTGTAGGAAGTGAAGAAGAGGACCGATTTCCGGCATCTAGCTATCTGCAGTGTGGATCCGCCCGGATGCACGGATATCGATGATGCCCTTCATTACAGAGTTCTTCCTAATGGCAATATTGAGGTGGGCAGTGATACTGACTGTCGTGCTGGTTTCCATATGGTTTCGCGAATTTGGTTTTAATTATTGCTGTTGATTCAACCTGTGGAATGTAGGTTGGAGTACACATCGCTGATGTCACCCATTTTGTCCGACCTGGAAACGCTATGGATCAGGAAGCCGCCAGTCGCGGGACCACGGTTTATCTAGTCGATCAGGTGTTGTTGTGTTTGTTTCGTTCTGTTCACGGTAGATGGATTGTGAGGTTTTTGTTAACCGATTGACGTTCGTAGCGCATCGATATGTTGCCGGGGTTGCTGAGCGGGAATCTTTGCTCGTTACGGGGCGGTGAAGAGCGCCTGGCCATGTCCTCCGTTTGGGAAATGACGCAGACAGCAGAAATCTTGAACGTTACATTCTCGAAGAGTGTCATACGTTCTCGCGTAAGTTTGGGTCTGTTTCCTCTGCCTCCGGATGTACTGTATAAAGTGCGGAATTTGTCGCTACTCCCTGCGTCATGCAGGCTGCCTTAACTTATGGTGAAGCGCAAATGAGGATCGACGATGCATCCTTGACCGATGAAGTGACTGTCGGTCTTCGAGGGCTGAATAGGCTCGCTAAAATCCTTCGTGCACGCCGCAAGCTTAACGGGTACGACAAAAGGAGAGTTCTTTTGAAGTCACGTTTAAGCGTCTGAGTTTATGTTTTTATAGCGCTTTGTTTCTGGCGTCTCCGGAGGTGCGCTTCAATATCGACAGCGAAACCCACGACCCCATCGACGTCCAGACAAAAGAATTGAAGTATGAACACTTTCTTTTTCACTGGGCAATATTCAAGCCTGTTGGGTGGAATCTGTGGATTACTGTAGTACATGGATGTTATCTGTTTCGTCTGCAGGGAAACCAATTTCATGGTCGAAGAGTTCATGTTGTTGGCCAACATCAGCGTTGCTGAAAAAATCCACAAAGAATTCCCGGAATATGCTCTTCTTCGCCGTCACCCGGCACCTCCGCTGAGCAGTTACGATCCCGTTCTC
Organism: Hypsibius dujardini; assembly: GCA_001579985.1. Classification (NCBI taxonomy): domain Eukaryota; kingdom Metazoa; phylum Tardigrada; class Eutardigrada; order Parachela; family Hypsibiidae; genus Hypsibius; species Hypsibius dujardini. Next base: position 2,575 of record LRSR01005764.1, on the reverse strand, counting down.
AAGGCCGCACAGTCTAAGGTCAGTCTGTTTTGCTGTTGATGTACCATTTCTTGCTTTCAAGTCCCGACTTCTGCATTTCCGTCTTTCCATCCATGATGTCTGTTTACCCCATGGCTTCTCTGTCCATTTCGTACTGCCACTTCTTTTTCATATCACTTGGACCATCCGTATACTGTAGTTACATATTTTCCGTTCCGTATTTTCCGTTCCGCAGCACCTGGACCTGACAGCCAAGGATGGGAAGTCGCTGTCAGACTCCCTGGAAAAGGCCTACATACCCGGTCAGCCGTACTTCAACACGATGCTGCGGATCCTGACCACTCGTTGCATGATGCAGGCCGTGTACTTTTGCAGCGGCACAGTCGAGTATCACGACTACCAGCATTACGGCCTGGCCACACCCATCTACACACACTTCACGTCCCCGATCCGGCGGTACGCGGACGTGATGGTGCATCGGTTCTTAGCCGCGGCCATCAGTAAAGATGTCACGTACCCCGAACTGCTGGATCGGAAGGTTATGGATAAAGTCTGTCAGAACATCAACTACCGCCACCGGATGGCGCAGTATGCCGGTCGAGCCTCCGTTTCACTTCACACGCAGGTGTGTGAATCGTTATTTATCACATTGCATCGGACAGTCACTTACGTACGCTGACAATGGGTTTGCTGTAGTTGTTCTTCCGCAACCGTAAAGTTGACGAGGAGGCGTACGTGTTATTCGTCCGGAAGAATGCCCTGCAGGTGCTGATCCCGAAGTATGGTCTGGAAGGGACGATTATGCTGTCGGCCAAGAATGACAAGACGGATATCGGTTTCAAGTTTGATCAAGAGGTGCGTGCAGTTTCGTTTCGTACCGTAATCTCCCGAGCTCAAGGGACACTTTTTTGCCCTACCAGTTAATGTGATTCACCCCGGATCTTATCTGTTCATCACTGTTTGCTTTTGTTTACCTACAATCAATCAATCAACAGATTCAATGTGTTCCTCAAGAAATTTCGCTTAATCAATTAATCAATCAATCGCTGCCAAGTTGCTCTTAAATTTCAACCAATCACGACACAGTGAATCCGATTGAATAGTCGACCGATGACTGGAGGGAGCGGGCTTAACTGTGCCTTGAGATCGGGATATCACGGTATTCATTTGAGCCGTGATTACGGACAGTGTACAAGTACACAAATGGCAAAAACCTTGCGCTGACCGAATTAAGCACTTTAACTCCCGACTGTGTACAACAGCCGTGCGTCGAACGAGTGTAATGGCTTAACTCGGTCAGCGCAAGGTTTTTGCCACGTGTATATAAGACAAGTCAGCCGACGAACAGATCTTCTCCCCGAGCAGAGTTTTGGTGACAGGTTTAGAGAAAACTTACACTTCGCGGCGATGAACTGACGAAATTCCTAGACAAGTGGCGTAGTGCGCTACGAAATCAGGCAACTGTTCGGAATTAACGTATTGTTAATTGAATTAACGCATTGAATTAGCTTATTGTTTTTTTTGTCTTAGGATCAGTCGCAAACGACCGGGAGCGTGACTTTTCGCACATTCGACCGCCTGGTGGTGCAGATCTCAGTGGATCAGTCCAGTCTCCAACATCATCGGCTGGTCGTGAACGTGGTGGAACCAATTGTATTTGCATTGTCGCTTAAAAATTCTTAACGTTGCCACCAGAGATGTGCAACTCCGGGAAAAAGCAATTCCAACTCCACTCCAACTCCGGGCCAACTCCGGGTGGATCAACTCCGAACTCCTAATATCGAATTAGGTGTTCGGAGTTGATGGACCCGGAGCTGGCCCGGAGTTGCACATCTCTGGTTGCCACCCAAGTTTGTACACACGTGGAAAAATCCTTGCGCTAACCGACTTAAGCCGTTACACTTGTTGCATGGCCGTTGTACACAGCTTCCGAGTTAAAGTGCTTAATTCGGTTAGCGCAAGGTTTTTGCCAGGTGTGTATATGTCACATTTATCCATCCTATGTTTTACAGATTCCCGGATTCAGCGTGACGCCATCCACTGAAACCGCACCTGTTGGAGCGCCTCCCAAAATGAGAAAAATTGCGGGCGATGCCTAGCGGCAGTTGTTGGGATTCGCGTTTTGTCAAGAAATCATGTGTTTAGGAAAAATGCAATGCATACTACTTACCTACTTCAGTTCATATATTCGTGCCAATAATAATATTCCCTATGTTATTTCAAACGGGAAGCGGTAATTACTTGGTAGGGGGTACAGTACCAACATTTATTTTTTGGATTGATATCTATGAACCACCAACGTCCAAATTGTAACTGTTGTGGAGTTATTAATGCTTATCAGGTAGTTCAACTGGCACTGCGCGTTTGAGCCCCGTATCGGTGACCTTGATTGTTTCTTCAAACTCGTGCTAGCCAATGGCCGGTCTCCTTATGGGTGCAGTGTTAAACTCACTCGGTCCAACTATTCTATTGGTATTTACGAGAGGAACACACGTACGAGGGATACGCAGCGGGTTGAATTGCTACATGGGTTGAATCGGTCGGGTGGCAGAGGGCGCCACAAGTGTAAATTGTAAACAACACTCATTCAATTTAC
>LRSR01005762.1:0-23314 GCA_001579985.1 Hypsibius dujardini | reverse complement strand
ACAAAAATAAGCAGCGAAAACTGACCTGGAGCCTTCGCCTGCGGGACTCTGCGACAACGCTTCCCCATCTACCGGGTCGACACTGCTCTCCTCCTGCAGCATATCGACAATCTCCACACTGCCCAGCTCATCGTCCGACGACTCGGCGTCCTTCTTCGGGCTGAACACCTCCTCCAGCGAACCACGCGGTTCATCTCGCTTGGTCGGTCGAACCTTCTCCCGCATTGGGGTGGCGGTGTCTTGGACGTTGGACAGGGTGCGGCGGACGCCCCAGTTGAAGTTGTCAATGCTTTCGTTCTCCCCGCTGTCTAGTTCGTACTCCAAAAAGTCAAAGTCCTTGAAGACAGTAAAGGTATTTTCGCTTGTAGATCGGTCATCGCGGAGGGAGTTCTCGCCGGCAACGCTTCCCTTGCGGTGATCCTCCCCGCCGACCACCGTGCTGGCTGCGTCGTCCGAGTTGTTGCTGACGCAGGGTTCTTCCACGTCTCCGAATTCGTTGAAGACAATCTGGAGAACAAATAATTTGCTTTAGTTCAGGTAAACAAACAAGGGACAGACAGGTAGCAGAAAGACAGACACACAGACACACAGACACACAGACACACAGACAGACAGACAGACAGACACACAGGCAGACAAGCAGGCAGGCAGGAAAGCAGGAAAACAGGCAGGCAAACAGACAGACAGGGAGACAGGGAGACAGGGAGACAGGGAGACAGCGAAAATATCTTAATACTTACCGAAGGACTCTTCGGAACCCCGACCTGTTGACCACAAACGGCCAGTAGGCCAACCAATCTCTCCCGTGTTCGCGACTGCGATAATGACGGCTTTTTCCATCCGTAAGAGATTGCTTCCCCGTTGCCCTTCCGACTGCCATCACCAAAGACATCCCAAAATCCACCGTCCCCATCGCCGGTCTGTCCTCTCGCCATCGCTCGATGACCGGCGATCGGAGTGAGTGACACGTCAAATGTGAAGTCCAACGTTCTTCCTGCAAGGGCAACAGGATAAATTTCAGGGAAAATTCAGGCAGAAAAACATGTCACAAAAGCGTTCCCTACCTGGAAGTTCTTTTTTAATGACGATGTCGGTGTCCGCTCCGCGTTCGGCAAACGGCGTCGCCGACATCAGGCCCAGCGATTCGAAGGAAATGGAGGAGCTCTGTGCGCCGGTGTTGTTGTCGGCAGGCATGAGGCTGGACGAGCGAATAACCGAGAGCTTTATGATGCTTTGACATTCACGCCAGTTAGGTCCTTCGAGAAGCCGCGTCACGACCCGAAGGAGTTCGGCAGTCACGCTGCTAGTCACTGAGTTGATGTCGACGTAGTGGAGGAAGTAGTAAATCACGTTGAGAGTGTGCTGTTGGATAGTCGCAGGTCCCTTGTCCAGAATCTGCAAATCACAAGTCAATTAAGCGGTTTGTGAAATCTCCTATTTTGTAGTATGTCTGTCTGTCTGTCTGTCTGCCTGTCGGTCTGTCTGTTTTTTTGATTGTTTTTTTGTCCACTATTGTTTCTCCTGTTAAAATACCTCGATTAGGAATGTCATCAGGATGTTGGTCAAATCCCGGTACACATCAAACAAATACTTCACTACACATTTGCCCCACTGATGGGCGTCTTTGGCGAAAGCACGTTTGGTATAGAGCGTCATCACCGTAGCCAAACTCTCGAGGCCGGGCGAAATTTCTCGAGCGGCCTGGCAAAATATTATTTTATTTAGCCAGGTAGTTGAGAAGCTAATAAACGTGTGATAATGAGCGCTCACGGTAGCGATCTGGCGAGTGCTGTCCAGGCACAAGGGTGTGGGATCGTCAAAGTGTAGGAGATGATACGGCAGGAAGGCCAACACGTTCAACGGGAAACCAATCCGATTGGGATCGATGATTTGATTGCCGAAGCAGCCGATGAACTTGCTCAGCACATGCAGGGTCGGCTCGAATGTGACGGAGGACGTGCACCCCTGTACAAAAGATAATACCACTAAGATATAACAATTAACAACATAGAAAATACCAGTTAGTAAACAATAAACGCGTCAATTTACCTTCAGCACAAGGGCTTGGACGCCTGGGAAAGAGGCCCACTTTGCAAGACTCCGCACTTTCTCAATGCGCTCCTGGCATTCGGGCTTCTCTAGCGGAAACTTGGCCATCACCTTGTCCATGAGCCGGAGGGCCAACAGAAACTCGTGCTCATAGTCGCTCTCCAGAATCGACATTGAAATCCAAAACAGGAGCGAGAGAAGACTGAGTTTGTCATCGAGCGTCTGGGCACCGCCGGAATCCAGGCCGGGTGAGCTCATCAGGGTCTGGGTGCTGTAAGTCCGATGGATTGGCGAAATGGTGGAATCGCTCACACTTCTTTGTCGATAATCTACAGAAAGAGACAACTGAATAAAGGAAAAACAAGAGACAAACAGATTGGGTAGATACAAATAAGTAGACAGACCCGTAAGCAGACAGAGACAGATACAAACAGCTATGGCAGATAACCGGACAGGTAGACATGCAGGCAAACGGACAGACAGACAGACAGACAGACAGACAGACAGACAGACAGACAGACAGACAAGCAGGCAGGCAGATAGACAGACAGACATACAGACAAACAGACAAACAGACAGGCAGATAGACATACAGACAGGCAGATAGACATACAGACGGGCAGACAAAACATCCGATAAATTACCGAAATCAATTCCTCCAGGCAAATGACAACTGATAGTCCGACCGTGTCCCTTGCCCCTGTCATGCTTCGGCGAGACCTTTTCTGGTAAAACTCCATGCCCATCTTCGCCGAATACACCGTCATCCAATGGGGTCAGGGTATCCGTGCATGCTTCCAACGTCAGCACCAACTCCGTCACGTAGCCCTGCAAATCATCGCCGGACTCGGCGACCGTTTCGACCAACCGTGACAGGATATCAGAAAGCACCTGGAACGTCACCGGCATCTCCAGCGCTCGAAAAATCTGCAACGACCGACCGGCATAGTGACGAGAGGACGAATTCAACCCGTATTGGAAGGCCACTTCCGCCCATTTCTGAGTGATGCGGGTCAGCGGCACCGAGGCGTTGAAGACCTTGTTGACGCAGTCCACGAAACGGGTCAACTCGCACGCGCTCCGGCAGGACCAGACGCGGGCGGTGATGTCTTCGAAGCTCCAAAGCGGACCGGTAGTGTGAGATGCGAGGAAGTTGATAAGGTCCATGACCATCCGCTCCATGTCGGAGTTGTTGTTCATGACGACGCCGGACGTATGGACAGTGACTGTCGACGCATTCGGACTACCTTCACCTGGAAAAAAAGATAAAAAAGGTTGTGCTTATCTCCCTGCATTTCCATCTATTGGTATGTCTGTCCGTCCGTTCGTCTGCCTGTCTGTTTGTCTGCCTACATTCTTGATTGTCTCCCTGTCTATTTACATGCCTGCCTGAATACATTTCAGTCTGTATGTCTATCTATCTATATGCCTGCCTGCCTGCCTGCCTGCCTGCCTGCCTGCCTGCCTGCCTGCCTGCCTGCCTGCCTGCCTGCCTGCCTGCCTGTCTGTTTGTTTGCCTGTCTATGTGTCTTACCCGACTGCATCTCTTCCATCGAATCGGACCGGCACAGCGTCTCCATCGACGTCCGACACGAATTGTTATCCAACGTGAGGGAAGGCTTCGCGGAAATAGTAGACTTCTTTTCCAACAACAACCGCGCCACCGAGCAATGATCGCTGTGACAAGCAAACACCACCAACAGATTCTCTAGCAGTTTCCTGCAGTGCTGGTAGACATGCGGCCGCTGGCTGTCCATGCCCAACACCGCAATGTGCAGCATGATCGGCAAATGCATGGTCCAGGCGACGTTGATCCCGTCGAGCAGGAGGTCTCCCAGGAAGGAGATGGCGAAACTACACTTGTGCATAGTGGTGATGCTGGCGCTGGCTTCCATCAGGAGATCTCCCATCGGTGCGAAATAGCCGCCGTATTCCGGCATGGGAAGTGGATGCTGTTGCGATTGGGAGGACTGCACGGGTTGTTGCTGCAGTTGGGCCCCGTTACCGACGTCTTCGACAAAGTCGAGGCTGCCGCTCTTGGTGGAGAAGGGAACTTCGGCGGTGGCGTTGCTGCTGCTACGTCTGGTACCGGCTTCGGATCCAGCCATAGATTCCGGATGAGTGTGACGTTTCGTGTGAATAGTGCCTAGAACAAAAACACATCTCTTCAAACAGGGAGGCAGAGAGGCAGACAGGAAAAACAGATAGACAGTCAAACAGACAGACAGACAGACAGACAGACAGACAGACAGTCAAACAGACAGACAGACAGACAGACAGACGTGGAAATTCTGACCGGAAGTAAATTCATCTGAAGATTTTTTATCCGAAACGATTCCCGTCACCGGCAGACGTTTCACACTGGTGATCCGAAAAAATGGCGGCGTGTGAATTTTCTCCACCGTTGCGCACAAATTGTCCACCGCTTGGAGGTCTTCTGCTAGATGGTTGACCAACCGCTCTGGACGCGCTCTGGCCATGTACCGGACGATACGTTTCGCAACCGGAAGGACGTTTGCTGACGAGAGACTCGATACAATGATGAGGTACTTCAGTACGATGTTGAGGTTATTGGGCCAAGCACAGCAGACGGAGGACCAGGCCTGCTCGATCTCCTTCGGGAGGTCGTCCCCGAATACCGCACTTATGTACATGAGATTGTTTAGAACCTAAAACAACGAATTAAACTGCATTAAAGAACACATTTTTCTACTAGTACAGATTTACTTATGAAACTAAAAAGTATCTTTTACCATTTCAGTGCCCTCGGGTGAGCCCCATCCCTGACCCTTAGCCGAGAGCGGCCCCTCCTGACCGGACCCATCGTCACTCCCCGAGCCCTGCGTCGTGCTGAAGTCCACCAGCTCCAGATTATACAGCCACGGCACGATGTAAGTCAGCAGATTATGCTGGACCGCCGGTCGGGCCGTCTGAAAGCGACAGGTGATCTCGGAAAAAATCGGCATCGTCAAGTCCGGATGCAGTTTCGCCAGCTGCTCCGACAGGTATAGCTGATTCCGCGTGTAATTCCCACCCGAAAGCAGCACATCGTTCAGCGTGCTTCTTTGCAGGCCGGATTTCTCGGGCGATCCGTAGATGGGAGCTTGGCCGAAGAAGCGCTTATCCAGCAGCTGGAGGAGTTCCAGCGCGACCTCCTGGACGTTGACGCGCGGACAGCCGGTGTTCATCAGCGCGAGGTTGATGATGGCGCTGTACTGATCGCACGGGTAGTCGCGCGAGCAGAAGACCGACGCGATGGCGTAGAAGCAGCGGTCCGAGACGTCGTCCGTGGCCGTGAAGCAGCGATCGACCACCCAGTCCAGGAGGTACGGCGTGTCTGAATTCATGCAGAGGAGCACGGTGACGGTCTCCTGCGCAATGACCGAGATGCGCTCGTCCTTTGTGGCGAGAAGGAGGTCAAGCCAGCTGAGAAAAAAGACACACACAACTCTGTTGAACGATGGACACTGGTGTGATTCTAAAGTACGTATGAAACGGCAGACTTTCTTTATTCGTACTGTTAATCTTACATAAAACCAATTTCCCCTACTTCTAAAGCCAAATTTCTTACTCTTGAAGCCAACTTTCTTAATCTTAAATCCAATTTTCTTACTCTTAACCTTAATTTCAAGAGTTCTTACCGGAACAAGGTGGAGTCTTCCAGCAGTAAGTTCCGATCGAAGACCTTCCCGCAGCATAAGAGCGAACTCATCGCCCGCAGCGCCTCAAACTCCAACTCCGGCGACGCGGTGAAGCACGCGTGCTTCCCCGAATCCTTAAACACCTGCCCGTACTTGCCGGTCCATGTGGCCAAGAGGTTGAAGTTCTGCTGCCGCTGAAACACCGACAGCAAATACTCCCGCTGCTCGGCGGGGAAACTGTGGATCAGGCCGGTGAGGAACTTGCAGAAGTACAGCTGGATGGAGGCCAAGACTGCCGCGTTCTCCTTGTCCGTCTCCGTTTCCAGGTAGAGCCGGGTGCCGTCCACGTACTCCACAAAGGACGGAACAAACAGGATGGCGCTCTCCGTGACGGTGTAGAGGGAGCTGGTGACGATGCTGTCGGCTTCCACGAGGAGGTGGAACAGCTTGGCTAGCTCCAGGCGAAGGGCGTCTTTACGTTTCTTCCGGCGGACATTCTCCTGTTTGCGATCAACAGCTTCCTTGATCAGCGGTCCGAGCTCATCCACCAAGTCTCTGCAAGGAGAATGGTATTTTTTAAATGGCCAGGCAAGGAGACTTTCAAAACAGACAGACACTGACTAACAACGCACATACGTGAAACAAAAGATATAAGAACACGCGGTCAGTCGGAGAGGCAAGCCGCCACGTAGACAGACATCCAGTCGGAGCTTCGGAGGGACGGACGGATAGATAGATAGACCGACAGACACAGCAAGGCAAGCTGACAGGCAGGCAGGCAGGCAGGCAGGCAGGCAGGCAGGCAGGCAGGCAGGCAGGCAGGCAGGCAGGCAGGCAGGCAGGCAGGCAGACAGAGAGACAGATAGACAGACAAGCAGACAACAAAAATACAGATAAGCAGGTAGGCACGCAGACACGCAAACACGCAGATAGGCAGACAAACAGACAAACCGGCAAAACGCTTAACTACTCACTTCAGTGCCTCTGGATTAGTCTTCCCCAAGCCGATGACAATCGAATCCGGCAAGTCCGTCGCCTCCGACCTCATCAACCGAACGGCCATTTTGTAGAAGCCATGCGCCGTCACCGCGGGAACATGCGTGCTCGCGCTCCTCGCATCCGACTTCTCCGAACAGTTACTCTCCGAAGAGGATGTGCTCAGCGCAATGTCCGGTGAGATGCAGCGGAAGTTGCCGGAGAAGACGGAGTGTGGCGGCAGCATACTGCATGCGGCGATAAGATAATTCTGCCAGAGATTGTTATACAGATCCCGCTCCGACAGCACCTGCCTCACTGTCTTCAGCAGCGACACGCGGTTCTCATTGGCCGGACCAGGGTCGATCAGCGTGTGAATTGCCTGAAGGAACCACGGTTTCGATATCATTAATGTACTAATATTATTAATTTATTACAATAATTTTTATTAATTTATTATTTTTAATCATTAAACGGGTATCAAATTGTACTTGCCTGAATGCGAGTGTACACCATGGGCCAGGCGTAGGCCAGGACAGCAAGCGGGCACTTGCCGAGGAAGCTTTTCCGCGACATCATGCCTGAGATGAATGCCGTCCAGATTTCGCAGTTGTTGGGCGGACTGGAGAAGGACCGAATGGCCGCGGCGGCGTCCTGCACCATGAGGGGCGCATTGGAGTCGGTGAAGCCGGCGTTCCATACGCCGCAGGACCGTTCCACGGCCCAGTGCAGGTCGAGCACGGTGGACGGAGAGAGGGCTACCTTTTCGCTTGGTGGGAGGAGGCCGGCGCAGTTCTCCTCGATGACCGACTTGCAGTGCGAGTCCAAAATATCCAGCAGATTCCGATCTGGAAAGAAATGGAGATTGTGTTTATACGAAAAAACTCGATCCAGGAAGCACTAAAAAACAACACAAAATGCAGTACTATTTAATTTAATAATATTTTTGGAATTCAACCCCTCAACAACATCAGCCAACCAATCAATCAACGGATCAACCAAAGGATCAACTAAAGGACCAACCAACGGATCAATCAACGGATCAACCAACCGATCAACCAACGGATCAATCAACAGATCAATCAACGGATCAACCAAGGGACCCATCAACTCACCATAAGGCTTCATCATGACGAGGGGATTCTCCCCGAACACGGCGTCCCGCAAGCTTTTCGCCTCCTTCAGCAGATACAGCCCCAGCCGACGAGGTGTGAAACGACTCTGGCATAACATCACGAAGCCGAGAGATTCAACCTCGGACAACACCATCGGTAGCGTCACCGCTGAGCCGAACCGACTCTCATCGGCCGAGTTGCGGAATGTTCGATTCCGCGTGGTCTGCGAGCCCGCGTTCAGCGCGTTCCTCCAGGCCGCTACGAACTGGATGAGGATGCGGAGAGCTGTGTCGACCAGTGCGGGGTAAGCGTCGGATATGTCGCTGACGACAAACTGGAGGAAGACGTGGACGGCCGTTTCGCGGTGCTCTTTAAAGTCCACGATGATAGACTGGATGGACTGATAGGCGAGACTGCAAACACAGCGAGCTGATGGGTAAGACTGATGGCAGACAAGGAGGCAGGTAGGCAGGCAGGCAGGCAGGCAGGCAGGCAGGCAGGTAGGCAGGCAGGTAGGCAGGCAGAGAGACACGCAGGCTGATATAAAGAAAGATATACGGAAAGACAGACAGACAGACAAACAAACAGACAAACAGACTGACAGACAATTACACAGACAAAAAGAGAGACGCACAAACAACGAGATCGACAAACAGATGAATGAGGAAGGAGGACAGTAAGTAATGTATCAGCCTACCCGCGGAGGTCTTCGTCCATGTGAACCGTTAATCGAGACAGGAGTGCTATGAGATCGGTGATGCTCATGGCATCAGGGAGTAGTCGGGGTATGGCTGCGACGCAAGTCTTTAAGAAATCCACTTTAGGCTTGCGCTCTCCACTAAAAACAAAATAACGATCACTGACAGCTTAAGCCAATTCAATTCCGCTCAAAATACGCATATTCCGATACTACACAGACATAGGACTAGACCGTCAAACCAACTAGAAGACACTAGAAAGACACGAAAGAAAAAAGGGCATGGAACAACTGGAAGGCAAAGGACCAGACAAATAAACAGGCACGCAAGCAAACAAAAAAGACCGGTTGGCCGGATGGAAAAGTTGTGATAGACACATAGACAGACAACTAAGCGATATGCAGATACATGTAACGCTAACGTAAAAGACACGGGTGTTGACAGGGGATGCATACCGCCTGACAAACTTGCAAACAGTCAGAATAAACCAGTCAAAACGGCATTCAGACAGGCAAGCAAACCAACAGTCAAATCCTCAGACAAACAGACTATCAGACAGATCTGTCAATCGACTGCCTGACCAATAGGCCGGATAACCGACACGTAAATATCAAAACAGGCAAGGAAAACAGCAACCAAACAGATACGATGAGACAGACACATGCAGCCACACAGACTCTGAAGCTAGCATTGTCTGAATTCTCTTCCGTCATTTCTTCTTTCTACATACATCAAGTGTTCATCCGGCTCTTTGCTCTGATTCAACGACGTCGTCAGCATGAGCGACCGGCCCACCTGCGCGTCCAGCAGCCGGAGAATCTCCTCGAAGGTCTTCCGGATTAGCGGGTAGTAGCTAGACACACCGATCGCCTTGGCCTCCTCGTCGGTCAGCACCTTGCACACGTAAGTCTTCTTAATGCGGATCGTGTTGCCCGACGGCAGTACGCCCAGGCTGCGCGGCATCGGCGGCTCGCCCTCCTTCTGCTGCAGCCCGTCCGCGATCACCAGGAACGCCCGCAGCCCGATACTCATCCGCTCCGGCATGAGCAGTCGGATGGGCCGGCCCACCGACAACAGATCGAAGACAATCTCTTTCATGGCGAAATCCATCCGCTCCTAAATGAAAAAAGAGAATTGCACATTTGAGATCTCTCGCTTTAACTCTCAATTTCCGAGCCCCACTCTCGGTGATTAGCTTAGTATGTGTGTGCGTGGCGTGGGTAGCCTCATTTTCATACTTGGGCGATGAACTGGATTATCTTGACAAAGATATTCAGCGGCGTGTCGCGTGGAACGACCACTTTGGAGCCTTTAGGGAAGAGGCTGTTGACGATGCTCTGCAGTCGGCTCTGCGTTACGGAATTGCTTTCACATTTGATGCGGATCATGTAGACCCTGTCAGCAAACAATGCTGTTAGTGGAACACACCAGATCATTCGTAACCTATTGGTCTTTCTCCGTATTGGTTTGTTCGTCAATTTGTCTGCTTGCTCGTTTGTCTGTGTCTGTATTGACCGTCTGTCTGTCCGCCTGTCTGTCTGTCTGCCTGCCTACCTGTCTGCCTGTCTGTCTGTCTGTCTGTCTGTCTGTCTGTCTGTCTGTCTGTCTGTCTGTCTGTCTGCCTTTCTGTCTGTGTGGCTAGTGTCCGTCCGTTTTAAGTGTGCCTGTGCCTATCCGACTTGCGGGTTTATCTTTCTACCTGTCTGGCTGCCTGTTTGTGTGGTTGTCTGCCAGTGTATCCGGCAGTATGTCTGATTACGTGTGCGTCTTCACTGTGTAAGTGATCATCTGCATGCCTGCCTGTTTGCCTGTAACAAGATATGTCTGATATCTGTGTCGTTCACGGATTTCGTTTGCTGGTCACAAAAAAAAAGAAAAGAAATCATACCACAGTAATCGGTACAAAGATTCCACCGCCACTCGGGACATCTTGGTGTCGCGGTTTTTCAAATTCGACAGACACAGCGTCAGAAAGTGGTGCCAGTTGTGGAGGAAGAACTGCTTGTGAGCCACACAAAGGAGGCAGGTCACAAGCGGAAATACGGCCTGAAAGAGCAGACGAAAAACTACATCATCGATACGATAGCCCATTGATTAGGAGGCGTTATAGCGGAACGCGACATCGCGCCGGTTAAAACGGATCGCCTTAAGTAAACGAACGGCGGATGGTGCCCGTGTCAGTGTAGTGTTGTTATGCATGGTGAATGAATAGTGGTGCGGTATGAAAGCCCAAGAGCTTAACGCGCGAATGGCTAGTCAAGCGTACCAGCACATGCTTCTTCTTAGCACACATATCGAGAGTGGTCGGGTAGAGCATCTCGACGAAATTCTTCACCACGGGGACGTTGACTTCGTTTTTGACGCACGCTGCCACGGGCATGAGGATCTCCACCAGCAGTCCCGCCATGGCGTGCTTGATGTCCTTGTCCTTCACCTCCAGGAAGTAGGTGGCGCATTCCTGCATGAATTGGAAGGATGCCTCGAATTCCTCAATCGGTACCATCTGGAAAGGACAATATTCTAAGACCCTTTATAACAAAATCCACGTGAACAGGAAAATAGAAACACACAGACTAGGGAAAATGCATCCAGGCAGACAAGTCAAACAGCTTGACAGGCATACAGACAGACAAAGAATCAATCGGGCAGAGAAACAAACTGAGGGACCGGCAGACAGGCAAGCCAAAAAGCAGAATACAAGCAGAACAAAAACAGCACAGACAGATAGATACGCACACAGACGAACAATAAATCAATAGGGCGACGAAGATTCAAAAAGACAGAGACAGACAGACATAGACGAATAGGCAAAACAGACAGACAGGAAGACAGACAAGCAGACAGTCAGTCAGTCAGTCAGATACAAAGACAGATAGACATATAGACATATAGACAGATAGACATATAGACATATAGACAGATAGACATATAGACATATAGACAGTTTGACAGACAGACAGACAGACAGACAGACAGACAGACAGACAGACAGACAGAGAGATAGTTAAACAGACAGTCAAACAGAGCTAAGAAGAGGCAGACAGACAGAAATATGAATGCCGTAGTGAGCAAATGACGCAATTAATACCTTGACGCGGAAAAATTTCATGCCCATCAATAATGCGATAATATTATTGACCACGCCTGGTGTTATCTCCTTGAAGCGAAGCTCTTTCAATTCCGCCATAAACTTCTTCCGGACGGACTGAAACCTATGTCAACCACACCGGACTTGCGTAAGATAACAGGAAATCAACAGTCGGTTACCGCATCTGTATATGTAAATTTCCTCCCCCCCCCCACACACACACACACACCTGGATTGGGCCAGGACGCCACTGACTTCCGCAAACAGGTCGGAGACGATGTGGAAGTTGACGCTGTTGGGCCCCACCAATACCCTAAGCGTAGACAGGAAAACGGGGGTCAATTAAAAAATTGATTGAAACACCGCTATGGCGTTCAAAAACGCACGCATCAAATGGGTACTTACGGGTCCCGGTATTTGAAATGCTTAAAGGCCATGTTTTCTACTTGTGCAACCAGATGCTCATGGCCTGGGTGGAACGGAAGCTGCAACAGAGTGAAAGACAGTGTAGTAAGACTGCGGGTCATTTCATGGCACGCAGGACGGAAGTCAGTGAGCCGTAAATCGCTCAGTTTTATAATGGCCAGCCAAACAAACAGTCCATCTAATGGATGCACCGTCTGTGCGACTGCGCTCTGCCAATCGACAGGGAAATTTATTGAGCTTTTTAATGACCCCTACAAACTGCCCTGTCAGAGTCCTTGTCTTTTTGTCAGTCTGTCTGTCTGTCTGTTTTTCCATCTGTCTGTCTGTCTGTCTGTCTGTCTGTCTGTCTGTCTGTCTGCTGACTGTCTGTCGATCGATCGATTTCTCTCTGCATTTAAACCAGTGTACGTGATCCGAATGGGTTGTGACTGCCTACATTATGATTAGCGCGCACTGTCTGAAGCCGGTATTAGGACTTGATTCCGAATTTAACCGAAAGGCCAGGTCGATCGCTCAATTAATCGGACCGTTCGGTCAGTACCCTATCAATCCAACGCAAATTACATTCCCACGACGCCCCCGTAATTCCATTTATACACACACCCACCTGCTTGAGTATCTCAATCAGAACCAGCGCGAAGAGGTAATCGACCGCGAGGTTCCGCTTATTCGTCAAGTGCTCCTTCTCCAGGAATTCCTGCGTGGACTTGGTACTCCCACTGCCGGACTTAGAGGCATCAGCCTTTTGCTTTCCCCCACTCTCGGACGCAGTCGGAGGGTTGAGGTGGGAGTAATCGACATTCTGTCGCTCGTACCAAGCGAACAGCGTACGCAGTAGCGACGGCAGACAGTGCTCAGCCACAGCATGAAAGCAGCTCGTCAGCTGATCGAACTGCGGATCTTCACCGCGCTGGAAGGATTTAGAGAGCGGTCTAGCCTGGAATCAAATCAGCAATCGATTAGAAAGTGAGGTAGACAGAAATGCCCATATCAATGAATAGATAAAAGCACAAATAGACAAACAGACACCCGCACAGACTGATTGTCAAACAGACCGACAGGCAGACAGACAGACAGACAGACAGGCAGACAGACAGGCAGACAGACAGACAGACAGACAAACAGACAGACAGACAAACAAATAGACAGACAGATAGTCAGAGAGAGAGTCAAAGAAACTAGATACAGACAAAGAGACCGATGAAATGATAGAAAGCGGCGTGATAGCGGTGAAGGCAAAAACACAAGGGAAAAACACACAGTTGACATGAGTGCGTTCAATAGTGCGCTCCACGCGTCAGTCAGCGAGACGCAAAGTCTTCAGACAAGTTCAATAAACAATCAAAGCAGTGCAACATAAACAATCGGAGCCTGAGCTCATCAAAACGCTATTTAAAACCTAGCAAAACGGAGAGAGAATCTCGTCAAATGAAAAGCAAACAAGAGCAAACGCTGGCAGGCTGATTGGGATGAACGTCGGAAAAAAACGAGAGATATCGATTAGAACTTAGCGCAGACTGAGAGATCCAAAAACAGAGAATCAGACAGACCCAAAGCCAGACATGCACGCAAATTGACAGATAGACAACCAGGCATTCAAGCAGACAAACAGACAAGCAGACAGATCCAGACAGAGAATCAGACAGACCCTAAGCGAGACATACAGACAGATTGACAAATAGACAGGCAGGCAGACAAGTACACAAACAAAACACAGACAAACAGGCAGGCAGTCAGGCAGATAGATAGATAGACAGATTAATAGATAGACAAACAGACGAACAGCGAAGTCCACCGACACAGACTTAGGCAGTTACGCAAATCAATAGCGGCAATTTTGAAATCGTAAGAGAGGCTTACTAGAGGTTCGGCCAGAACCGCGTCCACCTTCCTCTCGGCCTTCTGCGCGAAATCCAGAAACAGCGACTGCAGCACATATTCTCCGACAATCATTTTTGTATCAGATACACCGGTGCCGCCAGCCAAAGACTCTGCCGACACGGACCGATCCCGTTTCCATCCCCACGGCAAAGTGAGATCTAAGAAAAACGAGGCCAAAAAGGAGATCCGGTAAACGAAACGGAAGAGAAAAAAGCCCAACACCCCCACACCGGAGGAGATGAAGATATCGCACACAGACACAGACACGCGCGCACGCGCACACCGACCTCCACGACTATCAATGAGATCGCTGGAGGACTCTCCAATCTTCCTCTCCTCAAATGACACGACAGATTCCCTGGCTGCTGCTGCTGGCGGAGGCGGTGCTGCTGGTGGTGGTGTAGAGCCAATACGATTACCGATCGATTC
Source organism: Hypsibius dujardini (assembly GCA_001579985.1). Taxonomy (NCBI): domain Eukaryota; kingdom Metazoa; phylum Tardigrada; class Eutardigrada; order Parachela; family Hypsibiidae; genus Hypsibius; species Hypsibius dujardini. Next base: position 9,012 of record LRSR01005762.1, on the reverse strand, counting down.
CGTATCAACACCAACAGCAGCAGTGGTGGACGAGGAACCACCACCGACGACGAAGAGTAGACTTGCCGGTGCGGAAGACGAGACCGTCGCCGTCAACAGAGTCGCAGCAGCAGCAGTCAAATCCAGCGACGGCAGTGCAGCGACCGCTTCCGTTTCTTCCGCTGCTGTAGTTTTTTCCGCAGTGGCCGCAACCGTGCACGCACTTCCGTTTAATAGATTGAAATCGACAGTAGAATTATCAGCGGCGGCGGTGGTGGTGATGATGATGCTGGCAGCAGCAGTGGTGGTAGAAGTGCCGCTGTGGTGACTTTTCCGGTCAGAGGACGACGCCGATGAAAGGACACTGATGGCATCGCTTGACTCATCTGTTGGTGAGATAAAAAACAGGACGTAATTAGGTAATGGACATTTAATAAGCTCCGCTAGGTAGAGGAGACAAAAAGGCAGTCGTACCGGCGAAGATCTGAAAGCAAACAGGCAGATAGACAGACCGGCACGCACGTACGCTGACAGGCAGGCAGGCAGATAGACAGACAGACAGACAAACAGATAGACAAACAGACAAACAGACAAGCAGACAAGCAGACAGACAGACAGATAAACAGACAAGCAGACAGACAAACAGAGACTCATGATTAGTAAGAGTATTTGCTGGACAGACCAATCGGATAAAAACCGCCTATGCTTCTCCTTGCTTGTCCAAGTGAACCAACAGAAACCGGTGGTTGGGATAAACGGATAACTTAATTTTGATTTTTAACGGTTGGGTGGATGATACAAGTCTAAGACGGGAAAAACAGACAGATCGATGCAGATAGGCAGACCGGCACAGAGCGACAGACGAGACAAACCAGTTAGACCGCAGACAGACAGACGCACAGACAAACAGACACACACGCAGACAGGAAGACAGGTAAACAACGAAGAGACAAAGAGGCAGGCAGACAAAAAAATTTATGCAGACACAAAAAAAACGAGGAGAAACAAGAAAGCGCGAACGCACAAAACAGTTTAAAGCCATCCGCGCGGTTTGTACCACAATGGAGGCCCGGAAGGTGTTTGCTTCAAGTGCCATGTCTAGCCAGTTGTAGTGAACAGAGGAAGCCATCAAAAAGTCTACGCTTTTGAGACTTGCTTCTATTTTTATTACCGCTACCGGCCAGCCTTGAGTTTTTTTGTAATCACCGGCAAAGAAAACATTTCGGGACATATGGGGCCATTCAGTTAGAAGTGTGCATAATGTATAACGATCGAATCAGATCAGCCGATACACGTTCCTCAGTATTCTAATTAAAAACGAAACAGGAATGTTCGGCAGCGTCATACGTCGCCAAAACAGGTTTACAAACTGCATAAATTACAGATAATACACTGTTAATCTAATGGATGTACGATAATATAAATAACTAAGCGCCGCTACTGAGACAAATTATCCCGTCCTCGGGGCTTCCGGTGACACGTGAAATGTGCTAATAAGCTGCCTGTGTCTCCGAATCATGCATCCAACTATAGAATATTCTATTTATTGATAGCAAGTCTGTTTAGTTCTTTATTGATTTAACATCGGTCCATCTATTTCTCTGCCAGTTTATCTGCCTGACTGTCTGTCTCCCTGTTTGCACGTCTATCTATCTATCTGTCTGTCTGTCTGTCTGTCTGTCTGTCTGTCTGTCTGTCTGCATGTCTGTCTGTCTGTGCCTGTCTGTCTGTCTTAATCAGCCAGAGCGCCTACACCCAGACATAATGATGGAATTGTCGCCGCTTTAGGAGACACATCTATCAGAATATAATGCGTGACATTGACAGTCGTCCAGCATATTACCCCCCAGAACAGCTCTGCAGGGATCGATCACATCACACCATGGCAGAGCGCGCGCGCGATGTATATGACGCAAGTTGATTAATGGTATATTTTTATAAAATTCCGCTGAAGGGGAAAAAAGCATGCTTCTTCTGCCGCTCGTTAACGCCCATTAGTGAGGCGCGAACAAAGAAACGGCGCGACAGATGGAAAAAGCCCAGCAAATCACTGCATAGAGAGAGGCAGGAAAGTAAACTGTTATTACATGTCTATTCGTTTGCCCGTGTAAATTCCTACTGAATCATGATGGAGCAAAATTAAAAATTCAAATCCGTCCGGGGTTTGTGAGAAAACCTTGCCAAAAAAACCGTCAGTTATGAAATTACAGAATATTTTATATTTACAAAAATAAATGGACACACAAAGAAATCCGCTTACCGCTATCAGGAAAATTAACAATAAAAAATCCGCTTACCGCTATCACAAAAATTAACAATAAAAAATCCGGTGAAGCCATAAAAAATGCTAAAATATAAATCGTTTTTGGGTTTTATAACTTACCAAAAATTTGATATATATGAAAGCACAATAATGTGTAATCCACAGGAGGAAAATAAATGATTAATCCACCAGGAGGAAAATGTACGTCCAACTCGTTTGGAGAGGCAAAAAAACAGCGGACCGATGAATTTATCCGATCATAAAACAACAAAAAGCCCCGATCCGCTCGTCGCAAGGCAAATCGAATCACCGGACGTGCAGGGGGCGTGACGCGCAATTAAAAGCGGTATACACACACACGACCAATGGGACAAAAAGCAATATAAAAGTGCCAATAAAATGTCTTTGCGCAAAAGTGAAAAGCGAGCCTAAAAGCAAGCCCCACAACACTAAAACCCGAAGAAATTGACCGAGTACAAGTATTATCGTGTAGGCAAAGCGGTGGTGTACACCTTTAAACCGAGACCATATCGATTAACCGCACATACACAACAAAACACGTGGCAAAAACCTTGCGCTCACCGAATTAAGCACTTCAACTCGGGGGCTGTCACAGCATCGACTCGAACGAGTGTAATGGCTTAATTCGGTTAGCGCAAGATTTTTGCCAAGCGTGTACTACCGACAGTCATCGGGCAGTCAAGCATGTCGCTTTCTCGTTTGTCTAGCTTTCCTCAATCACCATCATCACCACCGAACGCAGAGTGCGTTTTTTCGTTTGTGTGTTCGGGCATCTCCTCGCGAATTAAGCAGCCAGACTGGAGAGAGAGGGAGAGGGAGAGGCAAGGCACACACACACAAAAACGGTATAAGAAACTTAAACGTAATCAGCGATTAAAAGCAGCTTTGGCTTTAAGTGTGCGGTTCCACAATGGTCGGATGAGATGGACTTGATTTAAATGAACAAAAAAGGTCAATTAATCCCCTTGGATGGGCAGCACGGTCTGAATGAGGAGAGTGTGTTTCATGCAGAGTCGAATCACGGATCGGTTGAGAGAGAGAGACAGAGAGAGAGAGAGAGAGAGACAGAGAGGATCAGGATGAAGTTTGCCATGAGACCGAGGGATAATCGGCATGGAGAAGCTTAGTCAGTTTGGTGAAAGGGGATAACTGCAGCAGGTAAATGGACAGCGGCGAGGAATACGGAAACGAAATGACCACGAGAGATGATGAATCGGACAGCGCCATCTGTTGTCAAACGGAAACCGCAAGATTTCTGTTCCTTCCTGCCATATTGATCATAATCATCATCATTGTGCCCAGGTTATGAAGTGAGTGCAAGGGGGAAGGTTTAAAGCGACCCTGAATAGATGCTGGATTATTCGGCAGTAACGCACGAGAAAACATCTCCGGGTGAGTTCCTCGAAATTGATTACTCATCTTTGTATCCATCCATCAATCAATCGGACGACTGAATGAATATCTGTCAAGCCCTGTTCCGGTTCTCCTGCTCTACTGTCATGCGTTTGCTGCAATATAATATACACTGTCATCAATGAAGAAGAAGGCAAGAAAAGAGAGATCTCAACTTCCAATCCACAGTTCTCAAGTCTCAATATCGGGAACCAAACCGAACCGAACGAACGAACGAGCAAATTTCTTGATTTCCCCTTCTTGATTAAGAAAGGAGATCCAAAAGGACCACAACCACAATTCACTCCACTTCCAATCAACAGTTCTAGGCAAGGGAACAGAACGAACAAACGAACGAACGAACGAACGATCAAACGAACAAACGAACGAACGAACGAACGAACAAACGAACAAACGAACGATTAAACGAACGAACGAGCGAATTTCTTCGTTCCCTTTCAGTTCTTCTGTTTGTTGGTGACTAATGATAAAGAATAGTCAATCAACCGGAAGCCAACAAGACAAACGGCGAGGTCGAAAATCCAGTTCACGTTGCCGGGAAAGACTCGTTCTAGTAACTCCTTTTAGCAACCGTAGCAATATTCGGATACTCCATCTTCAAGACACGCACACACACACACACACACACACTAATCCCACATGTTCAGAAAGCCTATCAGTCGTATCGTTGTGCGTCGAGAGACGTCGTGAGAGGGCAAGAAAGCGCCAAAGACTGATAGACAGCTACCTCGACCTTGCAATGCGACGTAACGCGCACGCACGCTCACCTGTTGGCCTGTCCTTCTCCAAGGTCGCTGCCGTTGACGTGAACGGCGTCAAAACATCCGAAATCCCAGTGCTGCCACCGGTCGAGTCCATTATTATAAATGTCCAAGCCTCCTGAAAAAATACACATAAATTGGCATTAGATCATCAATCAATCAATCAATCCAGCAATCCATCATTCATTCAATCAATCAATCAATCAATCCATACAACGGATCCGCTAAACACAAAAGACCAAACGCATCAATCAATCAATCAATCATTCCATACAACGGATTAGCTAAACACAAAAGACCAGACGCATCAATCGACAGATCTCCCCTTAATAAATCAATCAAGTCAAATCTGAGTGATGCGGTTGTTGAATGCATTCACCAGCGTGCATTTGTCTGATGAAACATTATATATTCTCTAAATGAAGCTTTCTGCAAAACACAAGGCATGGCTGGTCAGAAAATACTTTCGAAAATGCTGTCAAAAGTATAGAAATAAAAATCAAACATTACTATCACGTAAGTCAACCAATCAACCAATCAACCAATCGACCACCAACATCATCAATCAAATCGTACGCCAACTTTGCTAGCGCAAAAGCATAACGAACTTCTGCGTTGCCGACGTAACCATATTTACGTTCAACCGCGCTATAACACAATAAACTCCTGATAGAATCCCAAAAACAGAACAGAGCACCGCCAAAATCAAAATTCATAGAAGTTGATTGCTTTTAACGAAATAATCAATCAACCAATCAATTGTTTAAATGAATAGAAAACCGCACCGTATTTTCGTTGTTTCCAAAACTTCTTTTGTTGTAAGAAAATAAATAACCCACACCGCATCTCCGATGTACTTACCTACAGATTGCTATTTCCCCATGTTTACAGGAGAATTCCTCAAGAAATATTTAAAATCACTCCATAGTCCGACAAGTGAGCAGAGAAAGTGATGTTGTGGTTTTCGCTGGCTGCTGTTGCGCGTTGCTTCTGATCAACAATCGGCCTTGCAGGCCCCCCCTAAGCACACATGAGATCCGGTTCTGCAGTGCCGTGATGGCAACAGAAACGTTGACAGTCAATGGAGCCAGTTGTTGAATTTCCGCAGCATAATGTGGGCACACAGAGGGAAAAATGCGTTTGTTTACTTTTTTTGCTGAGGCAAGAAGAGAATGAATGAGGGGGTTTAAGCTCCCCCCCCCGGGAGGAAGGCGGGACTATGTGTGGACGAGTTTTTCACGTCCAGTTTAGTGTCGATTTGCATTAACTTAAATAGCGATTTAAAAATTAAAAATAATTCATTTTAATTTAAATGGATATGAGCACATGATTCTAAAATATTTTTACACATACTGTATATGATAATAATACACAGATCTTTGCCCTATAAAATAATGCATTCTTGACTAGAAAAAATCCATAGAAAAATTCACGTACGAGGTAAAGGCTATTAACCAGGCCGGTTTTGAAATCGTAACTTCACCAGGCCGGGTTTTTTTCAACGTTGATTTCCCGGTGCTGCAGTGTTGCCATACCATAGCAGATGGCCTGAAAACATTTAAAAACAATTTCTGACCCATTTTAGTTCGTTCCTAAGCCTCACGGTTCGAAATTGGGTCCAAAAAAAGGAAGGGAAGAATCTCAATGGAGAAGTGTGCAAACAGTCCGGTAGAGGCGCCACTTCTGTTCCTCATAGGTCGTCGTTTCCTTAAAAGCGACTTATGCGCCACCTGCTGGCCTGCCGGCCTGGTTAAGTTACGATTTCTAAAACGGCCTGGTTAAACGCCTTTACCTCGTACCCATCAAGGCAGATCTTTCTCAATGGGGTATGTATAAAACCTGGTAATTGTAGTTTGTTGTTACACGCTTGCTTTTAATGCCTATGTGCCTAAGTTAAAGCCACCCTTTAAGCTTTGGCCCAGCAAAATAGGGGGTCCGAATTCGAGCCAATTCCAGCCAACGCGAGCAGCTGCTTTGATCGATCAATTGATTGAGCAAATTTACCTTTTGGCGGTCAAGCGTCTTTGATTGATTTCTTGATTGCTCTTTTATACCTAAAATGCCTCAGCCTAGTAAGCCACGACCTCTAACGTCGACCAAATTTAGATTTTGTATATTGGCTCGAATTCGAATTGGCTTGGAATTGGCTCGAATTCGGACCCCTTATTTTACTGGACCAAAGATTAAAGGTTGGCTTTAACTTGGGCACATACGGATCAAAAGCAAGTGTGTAGTAAAATTAGCAAGTACAAGTATGTAACTACTAAATAAAAACTACAATTAGAAAATACAAATACGAATCTACTAAATACTAAAGACAACTACCAACTACCACCTACCAACAACAAACTGCAACTACCATCTTTTATACATGCCCGTCTCAATGCCCGTCTAGATGGAGGTAGACAAGACAACACTGCGGCGAATTCACCTGATTTATTTTACATTTTCCACAGGTAACACGCACATAAACAAACGCGGATGAAGGAACATAAACTCCTTTCTGATAACAAAATTTTAATGCGGATGATCAGAATTTCGTGCGAACCCAGATGAGATTTGTGGTTCGCCTGGTGTCCGTACAGCAGTCTCCCCAATTCACAATTGTCCTGGAATTTGCACATGTAGAAGGTTCGATCCCCATTTTTGCCATTTCTTATAGACCGGTTCTGCAGTTTTTGAATTTTAAATGAAATCAGTCAAGAGTAAAGGTACTCCAGGTACTACTTATGAATCAGTCAAGAGTAAAGACACTACAGGTACTAATAATAAAAATGGCCCGATTAAGGAAGAATGATTAGTAGGCAGACTAATTAACTAAGAATTTTACCGAAAAAATTTCTGCCTCTGCAACTGATATCAAACTATCCTGCCGGAGATCTGGCAAGAACGGGCATTCCGAGCTCCCTATCGGCGGTCTACCGTGAAGACCCTCATGGAGTCCCGCTCTAATTGTTATAATCTGTAGGCGAGTGTCCAACGAGCGATGGCGGCAGGCAAGGGTGGGTGGCAAGGGTGGATGGCAGATGGAAAGTGAAATGTGATAGTTGAACGATTAGTTTAAACCGGGTGGTTGACGGTCTCTCTAAAGGAAGGACGGATGGGTCGAAGGGTCAGATGGTTAACGGTCTGTCCGTTCGGTAAAAAGTCAGCCTGGGTTGGTGGTGGATGGCGGTCTGCCTGAAAATTGGACGGTGAGTCTGGAGGGATGACGGTGAGTTTAAAAAATGGACCATGAGTTCGGATAGTTGACGGTGTGCCCCAAAAGATGATCACACCGTCGACGGTCTTACAAAAAAATCATAAAAGATCAGCCTGGTTAGATCCAAATCTGTCTGAAAAACGAACGATGGGCCTGGTTGGTTAACGGTTTGTTCAAAAGGTACCGGTAAACGATGAGTTTTGAGTGGTTGACGATCTTGCACAAAGGTAAATGGTAAGTCTAGTCAGGTAAAGGTCTCTCTGACAGGTGAACGGTGAGTCTGGATGATTGACGGTCGGTCGGTGTGAAAGTTGGACGCACGGATGGGAATGTGTTTGAAAGGTGAACACAGTCAGCCTGGATGGGTGACGGTCCGTCTGAAAGGTGAACGATCAGACTAGACGGGTGGCGGCCAATTAGAAAAACGGACGGTGTGTCTGGGTGTAGTTGAGGGTTCATCAGAAAGGTTACTCATGGTTAACGATCTGTTCGCGAGACGAACGTTCAGTTTTGACGGTTCTCCGTCTGTTTGAGAAGTGGACGGTGAGTCGTGATGGATAGATGCTAATTCCGGACTGTGATGAGACTACCCGGGCCGTGGACGGTCAGACAAGGTAAGGTTGATCATGATATAGAACGGCTGGTCAGCGAGATGGGCGGTCCGTCAAGAGTCTGACGGCCGCTCGGACTGACCCTTCACCACGCGGTGAGATGATCTATGACTCGGTCAGACCAATCGCATTGACAGTCTCCTATATAAACCACACATCAACCGGTCTGACCGTCCAATACCGTCATGGCTTATAACTACCCTTACGGACCGTGGATTAACTGGTCCAGCCGTTCACTACCCTCGTCGCCAGTCCGCCATACTGGACATCGGTTCCTTATCCTCCACCTGACATCTCGGATGAACCTCATAAACCCATTACTTACACGTGCTAATAAATCAGTGTAGAGGTGTGTGGTAGTGTGGGAATCTTTCAGTATCGGTACACAATGCATTATCGCGGTGCCTGTAATTTCCTGTTATGGGAAGCAGTGTCAACACGCAGGCCAATCTCCATTATAGAAGAAGTTTCCCCGTTCCCGAGCACGATGCTAAAAATAGCCTCATCCAGGACCCCTCAAAAGCCGCAATTTCACGCATGCATAATGGATTTCATCACGTGTGCACACGACAGCCAGGGATACATATATATAGATGGTGTTTGCATGCTGGGGAACATTGTCTAGACGATCACACGTCAAACTCGCACATGCAAACAGATAGAAAGACAGACAGACAGAAAGACAGACAGACAGACAGACAAACAGACAGACAGACAGACTCACAGACAAACAGACAAACACACAGACAGACAGACAGACGG
>LRSR01005761.1:0-18532 GCA_001579985.1 Hypsibius dujardini | reverse complement strand
AAAGATGGCGTCTAAAAAGCAGCAAGTGGCGGATATGCTCAACGCTGTCAAGACCGGAAACGCTCGAGCTCTCACGGTTCTTCATCCCACCATCTACAAACAGCACAACCCTGAGATCGCTGACGGACCGACAGGAATCCGCGCTGTCCTGTTTGCAATTAAAGACACCCTTCAAACGAACATTGTCCGCATCTTCCAGGACGGTGAGTATGTCTTCGCACATATGGACTACTTCGACGCGGTCACTAAAGGCAGTGGAGCACGCGTGGCTTTCGATATTTGGCGCTTCGAGGACGGTCAGGTTGTGGAGCATTGGGACAATTTTCAGATTAACCATTCTGACCCGAACCCCTTCAGCGGTCGGACCATGACGGATGGTCCGACGGAAGTGGCGGATTTAGACCGAACCGAAACCAACAAAGCCGTTGTTCGTGGGCTAGTGGAACATCGAATTGCCGGCCGATTCGACAAGCTGGCAGACTACTTCGTCGACGGCGTCTATATTCAACATAATCCGACAATTGACACGTCTTTAGCTGGTCTAGCTGCCCTCGGCGAGAATGGACCGGTTTACAATCGACTTCACCTGGTTCTAGGCGAGGGAAACTTTGTCTTGACCACGTGTGAAGGGAGTTTGAAGGGCCAGCCAACGGCCTTTTTCGACCTGTTCCGCTTGGAGAACGGCAAAATTAGGGAGCACTGGGACACCATCGAAACGATACCACCAAAGACTGAGCATAAAAACGACAACGGAAAATTCGAGGGTACGCCATAGGTTTGTGTTCTTTCTTTCCCAAAGGAGCGGTATATTTGTCTGGAACGCATATACCGGTCCTGCTTATGTATTCAAAGAGATATCCAAAGAAAGGATTGTAGCTCTGTGTGCTGTATCTTTCATGACTTTTTCTATGTGAGTATTGTCAATCTTTTTTCCTCTTAGAAATGGAAAAGCAACAAGTCGTCGCCCTTTTGAAGGGCATCGAAACCGGCGATCCCGCTGCCTTCACCGTCATCAATCCCAACAAGTACATCCAACATCAGTTTCGCGCCGCTGATGGATTGCATGGGCTCAAAGAAGTTGCTGAACGTGCTGCAGGAACTGCCAAAGTCAACACCATTCGAGTCTACAAGGATGGTGACTACGTGTTCACCCACACCGAGTACGACATTTTTGGCCCGAAGATCGGATTTGACATTTTCCGCTTTGAAAATGGGCTGATAGTCGAGCACTGGAGCAACCTGCAAACGACGGTTCCCGGGCCTAATCCGTTCAGTGGAAGGACTATGACGGATGGTCCGACGCGTGCGGTGGACCTTCAACAGACGGAAGTCAACAAGGCAGCCGTCCGAGGCCTGCTGGACGATAGGATTGCCGGACGTTTTGAAAAGCTGGCGGGCTATTTTGTCGATGGGGTGTACATTCAACATAACCCCACGATTGATACTTCACTCAAAGGATTGGCAGTCCTTGGCATCGACGGTCCGGTTTACGAGAGAATTCACTTGGTGTTGGGGGAAGGGAATTTCGTCTTGTCAACGACCGAGGGTTCTTTGAAGGGCGTGCCTACGGCATACTTCGACTTGTTCCGTCTTGAGAACGGAAAAATCCGGGAACATTGGGACGTTATCGAAACTATTCCGCCACGGGAGGAACATCGGAATGGCAACGGAAAGTTTTGGGCAGCTGAGAAGCCGATGACAAACGATTTTAAAAACGGAAACCTTGTTAACGGGAACGGATCTCCGTCAACAGCTACGACGTCGAACGGAACAAATAAAGTCACCCAGGAAGACCTGGCAAACGGCAAACCGAAGGCCAGCATCACCAACCACGAAAACAGACCTGGCAAACGGCAAACCGCAGCATCACCAACCACAACTCGACGGAAAAGCAGGAAGACCTGGCAAACGGCAAACCGAAAGGCAGCATCACCAACCACAACTCGACGGAAAAGCAGGAAGACCTGGCAAACGGCAAACCGAAGGCCAGCATCACCAACCACAACTCGACGGAAAAGCAGGAAGACCTGGCAAACGGCAAACCGAAAGCCAGCATCACCAACCACAACTCGACGGAAAAGCAGCAAGTTGTGGACCTCTTAAAGGCCATTGAAACGGGGGAACAGGGACCGTTTGAGGTAATCCACCCGAGTAGGTACATCCAGCATAACTTGCTCGCAGCTGACGGCCTGGAAGGCGTCAGAGGACTGATGAAGCTGGTATCGGGCTCGGCCAAAGTTAACACCGTCCGTGTCTTCCAAGACGGCGACTACGTCTTCGCCCACACCGATTACGACTTCTTCGGTCCGAATATCGGTTTTGATATCTTCCGTTTTGACAACGGCCTGATTGTGGAACACTGGGATAACCTTCAGGCAACACCGGCCGGAAAGAACCCCAGCGGTCACACGATGCTGGACGGACCGACTGATCAGACGGAGAAGCCGAAGTTCGTGCAAACAAACGCAAACAAAGCGTTGGTAAGAAATTTCGTGAACGATATGCTGATTAACCGCCGGCTGGAGAAGCTCAACGATTACTACAAGGGAGACGAGTATGTCCAGCATAATCCGGCCTTCGGTGACGGTGTGTCCGCACTAGGACCGGCGTTCAAGGCCATGGCAGCTGCTTCACAGAATGTCAAGTACACCCGCATTCATCTCGTCTTGGCGGATGGAAATTTTGTGCTGGTGGTCAGCGAAGGTGCACAGGGTCAGAATCCGACGTCATTTTATGACCTCTTCCGTGTGGAGAAGGGGAAAATCGTCGAGCATTGGGACGTGGTGGAAACAATTCCGCCTCGAGAGCAATGGCAGAATGACAACGGAAAGTTTTGATGGCACGTTGTTTTTTGCTGAATATTTTCCATCGTTTTGTTTGTTAGCGACGTCTCCTTGCCTTTATAATTGCCTGTATAAGTTGCTTGATTAGGCAATAAATTATATTTAATATTCGTACCACCGTCGATCGTCGATTAACACACGAAATCCAGAAAACTAAAACGAATAACCACATCACGGCGAAACGTCCATCAAACCGAGACATCAGCACACGAAACTGAAGAAACGTCCTGGAGGGAAACCGAAAAGTTCCCACCACCACCCGAACCGAACGATAAAATTTACTAAAGCAGAGTCGGTTAAAAAAAGCGAATCGAGTGCATTGGGGGTAAAGAGAGAGAGAGAGACCAATTGTAGTTTTATAGAAGCTTAAAAGTCAGAATTTCCAGCTGCATGAGAAAGATGGGCATCACAGTGGGAGACAGATATTTTCGCTGAAAGCAACCGTGTCGAGCTTCCGTTTCAATCCGCCAGCTCTAACAACACTTCTTCCCCGCCGTTCTTTTTCTCCTTCTCCTTGTCCTTGTCCTTCTCTTCCTCATCCTCTTCCGGATTGTAGGACGGGTCGGGGATGTTGATGGGAAAGAGTTCGGCGTTGGCCGACGGATGCTGGTCCTGGTCCCGTTTCATCTCCTCATTCGCTTCCTTCCAGATACTGTGCAGTTTTCGACTACAAACACCACGTGAATCATTAAATCGATCGCCGACTGACCCATTAGATAGCTGAAACAGCCCAGATCACAAAATCCCTGAAGGTGACCTACCTGTCTTTCTTGGTGAGCCCGTCCTCCTGATCAGAAGCCGTCCTAACCAGGAGCGCCATGTCCGTTTTCTTGCCGACCGGCGTCACGGCAATGTTCCGGACAGCCCGGAACTCACCACAGTTGTTGAGATGTTCGTTCTCCAAACGGAAGAAATTCCACACAAACCGCCTACAGAAACGAACACATACAGCTTGTTACCACGAATCCACCACGAAGACTTCCTAATAGTGCTGCCGTACCTCCACAGTTCAGCGGTGGCTAGGACGGACAGTAGAATCTCGTGGTGCAACAGACCCAACTCGTTCACCGAGATGGAGATGGTCCAGGCGAAACGCAGCACCAAGTCTTGAACGATGGTGTAGTAGTAGTACCAACTGCTGGAATACACCAGTGAATCCCGTAATAGGCGGTTCGATTTGGCGTTTCGGTCCAAAAAGCCCCAATCCATGCGGATGTCCCACCAGAAGGAGTAGCAGGAGCTGATGATGGCACTGATCACCCACAGGTAAAACACGGGACGCTGTGCGATAAAGTCCTCTGAGTAGCGTTCTGTAAATAAACACGGGGTGGGCCATGAATCGACCGCGTGACTCCATTCCAACTGTCCCAGTTTGTCTCTGGACTCACCAACATGCATGGAATTCAAAGCCGAAAAGAGCACGACAAAAAATGAGGTGGAATATTTCCCGGCGTTGACCAAATGCGGATAGGCCAACTTGGAGTCGCGATAACGGCGAAGGCATTGCGCGAAACGGAACCACGACGGTAGGACCGCCAGAATGGGACGAATCGCGTTACTGTTGGACATGCAGACATTCGAACGGCCTACAAGAACAAAATAACCCATCATCGTTGAGCTCGCAACGGAAGCCAATTGGACAGTCTTGCGTACTGGGAATGCCGCCAGTCACCCAAGGAACCTCAAAGGAGTAGAAGCAGATGAAGTATTCAATGTCCAGAAAGGCTGGTGAAAGACTGGTGAACTGATCCGCCAGCCAAAAGTCGGCAAAGCCGACTGCGAAGAACGGCGCGGCGATTATGCGAAACTGCGAACAAGCAGCACACATTTCAGACTGACTGACTGAACAGCACAAGCATTTCCCCAGACTGAAATATGGGGCATGCAAACAGGCGGAAATCAAGTTAAATACCTTACCACAATCTTCATCACCCATTTTCTGGCATCGTAGAAGAGCACATGGAAGGGGTTGATGAAAAAGACCAGCATCACGCCCGATACAATGACCGGAATGGCGTAGTGGGATATGCCAAGGAAGTCGCTGTAGAAAAACAGCAACAGACTGACACACCAGAGCACTCCCATGCAGGCTGCCAACTATAAAGAAAAGTTTGGTTAAGGTAAGTGTATGTGTATGTAAGAGACCCTTGTCAGCAATCTTAGAGAATGATTCATGATAAATGGCGAAAGAAAGTCGAACCTCCATGATATGATGCTGCGAGAGGTGGTTCCGCGGGTCCAGCTCAAATATGAGAACATGATTGACTCCGGCTGATCTCCAACCATGAACGTTAAAGGCCAACAGGAATAACATGATGATGATGAGGAAAGGACCGCGGTACAACCGGATAACAATCCTCCAATCAGTTCGCTCACGTCCTTGTTCTATGATTTGTGTCCCATTTTCAGAGACGTTTCCAGACTTTAGAAATTCGTTGTACGGGAATCCAATAAAAGAACCTGCAGAATCACTTCCGTTTCACTCTGTAAATGTATGTGCGCATGTGTCTGCCTGCCTGCCTGCCTGCCTCTATACCTGCCAGGTCTGTCTATTTATCTGCCTGTCTGCTTGCCTGCCTGTCTGCTTGCCTGCCTATCTGCCTGTCTGCTTGTCTACCCATCTGGCTATCTTTATGCCTACCTGTCTGCTTGTATACCTACCTGTTTTTTTAATTACAGAAGTAATGAAAGGGAAAGGTTGAACGTACCGGTCAAGATGAGAACTACGAGAAGGACAATAAAAATGCCCAGGAACAATCCCATCAAAAAGAATACAGACGGTGACGCCTACGAAGCCAGGGTTTAATTAACCAACATCGTAAAAACGTACGTTAATCTGAATTGTATACCGGTTCGTTAAGAGGCGGCACCCTGAGACGACGCATAGCTTTCCCCCTGTCGCCATGTTCCAATTCCGACGTGACCAGATTCTGATGATCAATTAAAAACCGATGTCAGACGTTACTTCACGGCTCAATGGATTAGAAAAGACCAACCTCAGTCTCGAGGATGAGTGTGTCAATCTCCTTGTTAACATAGAACGGTGCCGTCTCAATGACCTCTTGTCGCCACCGGGTTCCACGGTCCGTGCTAAGTATCTGAAAAACATAACTCAAGTCAAGATTAGACAGTCATGCAATTACGATTAACCAGCAGGGAACCGAACCAGTCGGTCGATAAACACGGTGATGCATTCATCAAATTGAATTGGCCTGACCTTATCGTGCTTTTTCAGGATTTTACGAAAGCCGGTAAAATTCAGGTTTTGAAAGTTTTGCAGAAGAATCAGGCTAAGATAGAATTCCGAAAAAGCCAGCTGAAATGCAAAAAACCCCTTAAGTAAAGAGATGTCCAAATCCTGGCGACTTAACTGT
The DNA here is from genome assembly GCA_001579985.1 of Hypsibius dujardini. Lineage (NCBI taxonomy): Eukaryota > Metazoa > Tardigrada > Eutardigrada > Parachela > Hypsibiidae > Hypsibius > Hypsibius dujardini. The sequence goes on along the minus strand of LRSR01005761.1, from coordinate 12,315 downwards.
ATTCTTACATACAAAGACAAGACAAATATACAGGATATCTAGACATACGGTATGCAAACGTGAGAACCGACAGAGAGACATGCAGGCAGACCTAGAAACATGAAGAAAGACAGACAGACAAACATACAGATAGACAAAAAGACAGACAGACACAGTCAGACAGACAGAAAGACAGACATACATACGTACAGACAGACATACAGACAGACAGACAAACAGACAGACAGACATACAGACAGAGAGACATACAGAGAGACAGAGAGACAGACAGAGAGACAGAGAGACAGAGAGACAGACAGACAGACAGACAGACAGAGACAGACAGACAGACAGACAGACAGACAGACAGACAAGCAGACTGACTGCAATAGAGTTGGAATCTCAAACCTTGAGATCATGAATTTTGCGAAATGTGCGTTTGGCTTTCCGGAGATCTTTGTCGACAAAATCGGCAAACCAAGGAATTTTTTGATGTGCTCGTTGCTCCTGTGCGGAGAAGAAATTTGGGCGTGCTCCATGAGCTTTCAATTCCACCTCGAGTGCATCGAACTTCCTCTGCGCTTCTGCCAACTTTTCTGCATTGAAAGAAACGGATCATCTCAATAAATCTACAGGAAGAAAACCCAAACGCGAGAACCGTAACTGCACGAACTAACCGGCAAAAAATGTGTTGATCTTTTTCAATTGGCCCTCGCAGTAGAGGAAAAAGCTCTCCTCAAAGTCTTTGTAGTATTTCTCACGAGGTGTTAACCCTTCCTCCACATCGTCGTCGACCATAGGAAAATCTGCAGGGAAAAAAGTAATAAGTCAGTCAAGAATGCATCTGCAATCAATCTAAGAGACGAAGAAGCACATCCAATAAGGTATTTAATTACTGAAACGCACTCTTTCAAAATATATGTAATCTTTCAAAATAAATGCACTCTTTCAGAATATATGCACTCTTTCAGAATATATGTACTCGTACCATCTGCATGCTGTTGAACTTTCAGTAGCATGTCTTTCATGTCATCGTAGTTTACATATTGTGTCCGCCATTCCGGCGTCACATGTGATGTGAGATGCTGGCCGAACTTCATTCTACCCAACAGTCCACATCAAAATGGGCCTGGAAATAATGAAACTGAAATATAAATTGTCCAAACTAAAAGCACGAACAACCCTCACTGTTCTCACTTGTAACGAAACAACAAAATCGGTTGCATTACTGTAACAGGCAGAAGTAAAGCTGTCAAGAAGAGTTACTCGTACAAGCCAAGCACAAAATCAACCAATCCCTCAATCAAGTACTTCGACTAACGTAAGGGCAAAGAACGACTGATTCTGTTTAATCAATCAATCGACGGAAGAAGACCGCTTAGCTAATCAATCGATCGATCAAAAGAACGACTGTTTCTGTTCAATCAACCAATCGACAAAAGAAGACCGCTTAGCTAATCAATCGATCGATCAAAAGAAAGACTGATTCTGTTCAATCAACCAATCGACAAAAGAAGACCGCTTAGCTAATCAATCGATCGATCAAGAGAACGACTGCTTCTGTTCAATCAACCAATCGACGGATAAAGAAATCATCCTTGTTGTCAATAAAACCAATTTTCGTATGATATAAACTCATTTAGCAATCATCACATTGAGCCGGATTATGTTTTTTAACAGCCATTAAAAATTTGGCAGGAAACTCCCACGAAATAGCGTGCAAAACGTCAACATGTGGATGAACCACATCCGTTCTCTGGTACCTTACCCGAGATTTAGCCGTACTCAGCGCTACGTTACGCAAAAACCGAACCGGGCAACAGCGATTTTAGACTAGGAATTTAAAAAGTGCTTGCTTTGTTGTGGAAAAAAAGTGAAAGCAAAAGTTATGAAACAGATCAGCCGTTCTCGTTGTTCTATGATGCGTCTGTCATAAAAACGGGGAGGGGCTCCGAAACTTTAGAACGGTTTGCACAGAGATTAGTAGAAATCGTACTATATTTGGTATGCCATCCCTGTGATAAAGCTTGCACTTCCTTAACAGTTAATCAAAGTGAAATCAAATCAGTAAAGAGTCTTTTTCTACTCAACTAACACATAGTAGGTCCTATTGACTGTGTCTGTACTATCCCATGATGGGCTATTTTATCGCAGCTAGAGGTCCTACGCCCATGCTGCACGCTGAAAAGGAGCAAGCAGAAAATTAAAATCTTCCCATTTCGAGATTTCTCCCAAATTGCTCATCTTTGGCCAATTTAATCACCCCAAAGTAAGTAAACTTTGCTAGCCAATTGTATGGGGAATTCAATTACGTTCATTGCAGGGCTTGAGGATGCGCGTGGGACTCTTGCGTCTACTTGCTGTGGAGGCGACAGCTGTGTTGCCGAAAAAATCGCAGGAAAGCTCAGGCAAACTTGCGAAGCCCGTGCTGAAGGGCTGGTTGGCCGCGGAAACACGTCGCCATGCAATCTACTGCTTTGCCCTGTCCATCGGATTGTGTTTCGCGTACCGTGAGGTGGTGGGGGAGCCGAGGAAGAGGAAATACGCAGAGTTTTGGAGGTAAGTGCTGTGTCTCTCTGGTTGCCGTCTCTCTCTGCTCCATTTTAAGTTACTTGCCAGTTTTGTTGCCTAATTGATGATGAAGTTATTTTCAAGTTCGTACTTAAATAAATTTTGAAACCAGTGTAAATAATGGCAAAGATCGAATTGGTTGATGGAAAATTGTTGGGAGTTTGGGTGGCTTGAACGTCAGGATTTCTGAGTTGTTCCTGAATTGACTGATTGACTGATTGATTGATTGATTGATTGTATTATTCTGGACAACGGATCAGCGGATCAATGGATGGGACCAGGACAACCATGCTAAGTGACACATAGAACTGTTATTGTCATTTTTTCAATACAGAAATGAATGCGTGTATGCTTTCAAAAAATATGACAATTGGAGGTCCCAGTTTCTGTTAAACAAACTCGCTGACGACAACTTTTTCAGTCTAAATATTGCCGTTATAGCTACTGTATACGCGTGTTGATCGGTTGATTGGTTGATTGGCCTAAATTAACCGAATGTTTGCTTTTTCAGCATTTACAGATTCTGAGAACAGAAGCTGTGAAGCTGATGCTTACCTAGTCTCTGAATTAATCTATCCATAATATTTGTATCTTCCGTAACAATTTTCAGAGTTAAGTTTTTTTCGGCACTAGCTTTTAGAAAAATCCAAACAGACAAAGTAGATTTTTAGAACAGATATTCAGACTTTTTAAGGTGTCCATGCCACTTATAGCACGCATCTCGTGCCAAAGGATCAAATATATTTAATGCGTGGTTCGTTTTCCTACAGGACCTATGATGAGCATGCTGATTTCAAACGAATGGTCAAAGCAGGATTGTACACGGACATCACAATTGAAGATTTCGAAGCGGAAGAGCAAGCGCAACTGTAAGTTCAGAATCGGGAGTCGAACTCGGAGTCGGGACTCCGAGTCGGAGTCTGAGTCGAATCGATCGGCAGTTTATTCCCTCATCAACTTAATGACTGGCTAAATTTGTATTTGGAACTTTTTCGATATTAATTCATCCACTGATTGGTATTTCATTTCTGTTTATAGGAAAGAGCTGAAGAAGGCTGCCGGTCGCAAGTGAACTTTTGGGAGCAGATGGCGCCACCAGTCTTTTTAGTGTATCTAAACGCTCTGTCAACTTCTCCGAAGTGGGTTGAGCTCCTTAACCGCTTTTATTTTGCCGTGAGTCTTGAAGATTTGTGAGTGAACCGAAATGTTGGTGAGGTCGGGATGACTTTCGTAAACTTGAAAATGAAAGAACCTGGACCGAAACAATGTCATCAGAAACTTTCGGCATTTCATGTTTTAGCTCGTCGTTCTGCGTGATTTTAACCCATTTTCAGTAATAATAATTTTTCTCTAAAAGAGGAAAAACGTTAAGAGAGGAAAAATTATTTTCAGTTCCGCGTCCCATTGGGGCGTATCGATCGATCACTCTGCCTTTCGATTGATTCGTAAACTTCGTCGTATACTAGTGAGTGAATGAAGCCTGGTACTTTTAATCGACTGCGCATCGTTGCGACATCTTCTGAAATCTAGGCAGGCTTTCTTTTTTTCTCACGTTCCAGTCGTTTAGAGCCAGCCCTGTTAAACCATAAAACCGCGAACGCTCCTCCGCTACTTGCCGACGCGTCGTTAACACGTCCGTACTCTCACGAAACGCAAACGAATCATTCATTTCGACGGGTGAGATAATCAGTCGAAAAGAACCGATACGTTGCTCATATATGAATAGGCTGGTAACATGGTCGATGCTGTCGCAAGGTTGGAAAGGCTGGTGGAAAGAGAAGAGGCCAGGAAATTCCAGGTGGGACTTGGCTGTTTCATCGGCCAAAGTCTGCTTGATAGGGTCGGAACGAAATGGCGAAAGTGTCAATATTGTAAAATGCCCAGTCTGATTGTACGAGACCAAGCTGCATTTGGATCGGACAACAATTGAAGAGGCTGTGACTTCACCTCATTTTGTGTACTGTGGCGATTCGTCATACGGGCCACGCGACTCTACCGTTTCACCAACTGGCGGATCAGACCAATGTAAACTTTCTCAGATGGCCGGCTTACCAAGTTTGTGATCTGTCTGTCTGTCCGTTTGTTTGTCTGTCTGTCCGTCTGTTTGTCTGTGTCTGTCTGTCTGTCTGTCTGTTTGTCTGTCTGTCTGTATGTTTGTCTCTCTTCTATATGTCTCTGTTTCTGTCTGTCTGTGTGTCTGTTTGTCTGCCTGTCTGTCTGTCTGCTTCGTGACTGTTTATTTGTTGGGTTGTCTGTCTATCAAATGCAACAGTTTAAGTAGCCAATAATAAATCTCTTATATAATATTAGAATATTACTCGTTTCAAACATGTAGTGTCATTTCTAGTCGTTCCGCGGTCGCCCATCAGATGTCAGCCGTCCGCACCCATTTGCATGCAGTTCGTCACCCCTTATCACCCGTGCGCCAGAGCAGGTGAAAGTGGCGAAGTGTTCGAAAACAAGCGCAGAAGATAAAGGCCTCTAGTTCCCTTTCCTCCTCACCTCAATGCTTGAGCTCAGCATATTCAATAATTACGCATCCAACATGGCATTTATCGGTGAGTTTCAAGGTAAACAGTGGAGAGGGAGGACCGGTGTGCTGCTCTTATCACCAACCGAAATTCCGGCGAAGGTGATAAAAGTTTTGGTGTAAAGTAAACTTGCGAAAGTCTCCTACACCGGTAAAAGTGTATCGGAGGGTAGTCGTTCGTGCGCTCTCGCTGTAAACGCTCCAACTGGAACACATAATTTCGCCTCAACAGCACTGAAGTCTCTCTACCAGATCACTTCATATACTAGTTGTCGTCTTTTTTAGGCTATAACGTTCCGCACCCTTAACGCCGCATGTGGATTGGTGTTTTTTACATTGGGATAAAATCAGCCGGAATGGCATTATTCGGTGTACTGTTTCTCGTCGGACTTGGACTAACCGCCGCCCAGTACCAGCCGTATCAGCAACAGAACCAGCAGCAACCGCAACAGACTTCCTATGGGTCGCCAAGTCAAAGCTATGGCGGACAGAGTTCACAAGGTAAGAAATTCGACATTCTTCAATTAAAAAGGACACCTGCTAACAAATTTTAACAAAGGAAGCGAGTTTAAAATATCCATTTTATGGTTTAAAATAAAACTTATAGCGCTGTTTGGTAAGGTGCGGAAATATACGAAACGTCATTACGGGTCCTTATCCAAACTAAATTAGTCAAGTACATAGCAATACAGAATTGCTAGCTGGCTCTATTATTGTTACAGCTTAATTTTTAATTTCCTGGATTCAATTCGGCGAGACTGTTCACCACGGCAGGATCTTTTCGAGCGATTAATTTAACAAACTTTACAATCAAATTAACCTCCGCGGAAAAGAACTGATTAATGCCAGGAACGGAAAGTCCTAGAGATTCCTCTAGTTGGGACTAGTTGGGACGAATGTTTCCCAGATCTGTTGAGCAAACTGTGCGTTGAGAAAACGGGCTTGTTATTTATACATTAGTTTGGATGTTCGGTCATTACCATCATTCCCAGCGAGGTTTTAAAAGCAGAATCGCAACTCTGATGAGTCTGGCGACCACTAGAGATTTAATTGCCGGGATTGACAGGAAGCCGGAACTGAGAGGAAGCCGGGATTGACAGGAAGCCGGGATTGACCGAAAGCTGGAATTGACCGGAATAAATTTATTACGTTATATTTTGAATTCCGCATTGGAATGATGATGATTTGTTTTTTAGGATCCCAATCTTGGAACTCACAACCGCAGCAACAGCAAAACCCTTATGGCGCGCAAGATCCTTACAACAGTCGGCCAGGTCAAGTGAACAACAACAACAACAACCCGAACTTTTATAATAACGCAGGAGGCGGTGTCGGTGCCAATCCCAACTCACGCGCTGGAGTGCCATTTCGCTTCTGTACCGTTACCGATGAGGAACAGCAGTTCTGTCAGACGATGATCTATCAGTTGGCTCAGAACAACATGCGCTCGGCGGCACTGCCCGGCGCTCGTCAGAAGCGCCGGGATAGTGTCCGGTTCTCTTACACATGCGTCCGAGCTGTTGACAAGTATGAACTCTCTAGTTCTACACTTTCAATTCGATTATTACATTACATAAGTGAAATTTACACTAATAAGTATGATATGTTTTCAGATTGGAATGTATGAAATGGGTTGGAATGACTCAGCCGAAGGCAGATGTGGTCTTGGTGACGCCTGGAGAAGCTTACGTCGGCCGGGATCACGGACTCATACCTTTGGCGTATGAGAGGATAGGACAAGAGGGTTGTAAGTTACAAAACATATTCGATTCATGGAATCAGAACATGTCTGTCTGTCTGTCTGAATGTTTGTCTGAATGTTTGTCTGAATGTTTGTCTGTCTGTCTGAATGTTTGTCTGAATGTTTGTCTGAATGTTTGTCTGTCTGTCTGAATGTTTGTCTGAATATCTGTCTGTCTGTCTGAATGTCTGTCTGTCTGTCTGTCTGAATGTTTGTCTGAATATCTGTTTGTCTGTCTGTCTGTCTGTCTGTCTGTCTGTCTGTCTGTCTGTTTGTTTGCACCCTATCTGCCTATCTGCCTACTCTCTGTCTATTCTGTATCACTTTCTGACCGTCCATGTTACTGGCTGTTATTTGCTTGTTTTTCTGGCTGACTCCTCTCTACATTATGGACATTTTCGAGGCATCCCAGTCACATCCTCGACAGACCTCAAAGCTTGAATAATGCTGTGCCGTATAAATTAAATATTTACTGTATCAATTTTTTCAGCTTATTTTGAGGATCAAGTTGTGGCCGTCATCCGTGCAGACCGCAACATCAACGACGTCGGTGCCCTTCGAGGGAAAAGTGCCTGCTTCGGGCCAGTCGGGGATAGCACCTGGGACCATGTAATGGCCTTCCTACGAACATCTCAAACCGGGCTATCCACTCCACCTTGCAACGGGAATTACATGGATTCCGCTCAAGGATTCTTCGGAGATATGTGTGCACCTTACGACATCCGAAAGTTCAGCGACGCCGAAAGTAAAAGCAATTCCCTCTGAGTTGTGTACGTATTTCCTCGATCCCGATTTCATTGGTTGTCACTTGTGTTTTGTAGATGCTCGCTATGCGAAGGTCTGCTCGCTTTGTTCTCAGAGCTGCGCGGTGGTGCCCAACATGCCGGCGGATTTCGCACTAAACTGCTTCCTTCAGAATGAACGTGTAGATGTGGCTTTCCTTCAGGCATCCGTACTCCGGCAGGCTATCTCTTCTGGTAGTTTTCCGCAACCGCATATGTAAGTGCTAATCTCACAATTCAAAGTTTGAGCATCTCTGTCTGTCTGTCTGTCTGTCTGTCTGTCTGCTGCTCTGTCTCTGTCTGTCTTGTCTGTCTGTCTGTCTTCTGTCTGCCTGTCTCTTTGTCTGTCTGTTTGTCTCTCTATCTGTTTGTCTGTTTGTATATTTATCTGTTTGTATGTCTATCTGTTTGTCTGCCGGTCTTATTGATCAATTTTTAAAATATTTATTGTTTGTGTTTAAATTGGAATCTTCTAGGTATCAAGTTCTCTGCCCACAGTCGGAGACCGGACCACTCCCACTAGTTCAACAGGTGCAAGGCGGTTTCACCCGTAGCGTCCAAGAATGGTCTGAGTGCTACCTCGGCCGCACCCCAACCAACGTCTGGCTGACGCGACAAGGCATTGAAAACTTTGAGGACATGACCCAGCGACTCTTCGAAATATTTACCTCTGGTGGCGGTAATACCCTGCAGCCGAATGGCGCTCCGTCACCGCGCAGCCAATGGTTAGATCTGTTCTTCACCGGCCGATACAGTGATAATCAACGCGTCACTCGTTTCACTATGGTTCGCGGCATTGGGAATACTCCCGAAGAAATGGACAAATACCTTTGTAGGTCTTGAATTTGATTATATTAAACTGTGAAGTTCTCTTCCTTACTGGTGGATGTATTTGTAGCTGGATTCACGCAATATATTGAGGACAAGGTTTCCTGTAGCCTGCAAGAAAAGGCCAAGTGGTGCACGACATCCAAGGCTGATCAGGAAAGATGTTTGGTGATGCAGAAGGCATTCAAGGTAACTAGACCGGCCATTCTCAAGAACCGAACGAAGCAATATCTTTCTTTTTCAGGCATACCGACTCCGACCTGAACTGGAATGCGAGATTCCCGTTAAAAACAGTTATGTTTGTCTTGAGAAGATTCAGCAGAACAAGACGGACTTGGCATTGATCGACATCGGGGACTTAGTCACAGCGGGAAAGTATGTTTGTGGGATCAGTCTGCTTGTACAAGAACATTATGCAGATCTATCGAGAGACCCTATTTCAAGATATGACACAAAAGACATTCAAAAACATATTTAGATAGATGGATAGGCAGACAGGCAGGCAGACAGGCAGACAGGCAGAAAGACATAAGGACAGACAGACATACAGAAAAACAGATAGACAGACAGACAGACAGACAGACAGACAGACAAACAGAAAAACAGACAGACAGGTAGGTAGGCAGGCAGTCTTCCAAATAGAGAGATAATCAGAAAACATAGAAGGGTGTACCACTTATACCCAAAGCTCCGTGTGGCAAGAACAATTTAACAAATAATATTACCCGTTGTTTTTTGCAGTTACTACAACGCCATTCAAATTGCCCAGGAGCGATACCTCGTGCAAGACCCCCAGTCCGGTTCGTCCGGGCCAATCGATGAGCTGTATTCGGTTGCCATCGTTCGCGATGCCGGAATCAAATCACTTGCTGATCTTCGCGGGAAACGAGCCTGCTTCACCGGCCTATGGGAAGCCCAAGGTTTCATGCTTCCTATGGATGCCATCAAGAAGCAGGTGAATGGCGATTACAGTGACGGCAGACACCTTCAAACAGCGGAGGATTTCTTCGGAGACTCCTGCCTGCCTGGCTTGGCTGACGGCGAACCGATCAACTTCAAGAATGAGCAACCCAAGGATAAGCTCTGTCGGCAGTGTGAGGGTGGACAGACGGGATGCTCCCGTGGAGGTGACAAGAAGTACACAGGTCCTTTGGGAGCACTCAAATGCCTTCGCGACGGCAAAGGGGATGTTGCTTTCGTGCCGCATACGGTTTTGTCGGAAATTCCGCAGACAGAGAAACAAAGCTTTTATCTTGTTTGCAACGGTGCGTTCCAGTCGCTGGATAGCTACGCTAGCTGCAACCAAGGCAAGGCTCCCGGAAGCGTTCTCGTTACTAATCGGTAAGTAAAAGACAGATCAAGGCGGAAAAACATAAAGAAACAGACAGATAGACAAACAAACAAACAAACAGTCAGGCAGACAAATAGACGAACAAAGAGGTAGGCACTACATACAGACAAACAAACATTCAGAAAAACAAACAGATTGATAGATAGACAAAAAGACAGATGGACGGACAGACGGACAGACAAACAGTTAGGTAGACAGGCAGGCAGATAACAGACCGATAGACACTCAGGTACACTATGAAATATCGGGCACTTTACGTGGCAAATTGGGGTACAGGTACAAGCAGCCACAAGAGAAACGCCGGCTGCAGGAAATGATCCTCACGGCCAGCCAGCTCTTCAGTTCAGATTTATCCTCGCAATACCAACCTGGTGGCAACGCACAGAGCTTAACGTCATCTGGATCCGACCGGAGTCGTCGAACTTTCAAGATGTTCGGCAAGCGCAACCGAACCGACATCAATCAGTACGGCCCAATCAATTCCGGCCAGTTCAACTTTCCCGCACCCGGCGCGGCGGGACCAAACTCTTGGAGTTCCAACCCAACTGCTGTCGGGGTGTTCCCAATCCCTGTGGCAGTGTGGACCGACCCAGCTGAGTACGCCATTTTTGGACCATCGGCCTACGACTTGCGTAGCTTCGGCGACCTCAACACAACCAGCGTTGGAGATGCCCTGCAGAGTTTCCTGACAATCGGGGAGCGCTCAGACTGGAAGAGATGGTACGAGACAGGACATGGAAGTCGTCTTTCTGCCGCCGGTGTTACGATGATGTTTTTATTCGGCCTGCTTAGCCGTGTTCTTCTCTTGTAATACCGAATCAGTGGGTAACCTATTTTTTGTATTTCCTTTTTTTTGAGGGTCAATCTAGTATTGCTGTCTTTTTTGTTGGTCTTCCTTTTCCGCATAGTTACTTTCCTGTCACAACGTTCTTGCAAATATCTGATTTTTAAATAACAATATTATTAAAATGCGTCACTGTACCGTACAACAAAGATTTTACATCTAACAGATTTGTACGACTGCTTTATTGACGTGACTCTACTTAATTGCTAATTACAACTACTATTTTCTACATGCACACTGCTCGGACTGTTAAATCTACTTCAGTCCACCATAATTTAAGACCATGGAAAACGACGGTTATTGAGTACCCAGATGTACCCTGATATAGGCGAGAATGGGAAATGATGCACGAACGTGCTCTTAAAGGTGTTTTGTCGGTCGGAAGAGTGGGTCACTGGAGCTGACATTAACCTTTTTTAGTCAACTCTGCAGCCTGAAAATTGTCGACGGCGACAAAACATTTGGTTACGCCACGACGAGAGGGACCTCGTACGCTTATGGCCGAAATTTCTTTCGACTATCCGCATAAAAAGCTGTAAGACTTTTGCATTTGCATATTCTGAGCAGAGCAGAACACAGAACAGAGATTTGCAACAAGCGTCATGAACGGGATCGCGGTTCTTTTTCTGTCGGCGTTGTGCGCGGGGTCGGTCAAGGCTGCGGTGCTGAGCGCCAACGATCCTCGATACACCAACTGGTAAATATATCTTGCTTTCATAACACATCTGTTAAAGAAACAGGCCCAAATTTACACATTCGTTCTTCTCGAGGCCGAAGTTGTACGCAACGGACAGCCGGACACGCATCCCGGTTTTCATCGACAGCGCCAATTATTCAACTGGTACATACCATAACGTGAACCCACTCAAAAGCTTAGTTGGATTGGATGCCATGACTATTATTTGGCTTGCAGATACCGCATGTGTCGCAAACATTCGGACCGCCCTCGCACAGATGAACACGGACCTTCTTGGGTGCATCGAGTTTGTCGAGATTCCAACCCTGAACACGGCCAGTTTGCTTGGATTTGACTTTCTCGTCATCTCCAACACACTGGGAAACGGGTACGCTCTTCCTAGAAGACGTGTACTGTATTTTCGCGTTAGACAGGGACAGCGTACGAGCTGTGGAACGTTTAATCGGCCACGCGGCGCTTGTGCTGTGTGTACGGTGCACACAGCCGTGCACACGTTCCACCCCAGTACAACTGTCCCTGTCTAACGCGAAAATACAATATTTGTCATACTTAGTTGCGTAATAAGGCCGTGGGACCTATAAGTTAGAGCCTAGACATTTGTAGCCGGCAAACGCGTTTCATAGTTCCAGTTTCATGAAACACGTTCGCTGGCCCATTCATTCCAGTCGGGCAGACGTGTTTCATTCAAGCTTTTACAAGTCGTTTCGATTTCCATTAAATTTTAAATATTGCCTAGTATAATCAAATTTGTGGAGTTAAATGTATTATTTTAAGTTAGTGAAATAATCATGTAATTTTTGTTTTAACATTAATAGCGTTTTGCCGGACTGGAATAAATGGACCGATAAAACGGGTTTCATGAAACTGGAAAGCATGAAACGCGTTTGCCGGCTAACAGACGTTAGTCTCATGTCTAAAAATGGAATGTCCGCTGTGAGAACGCTCCAATGTTCTTTGCAGGGTCAAATCAGACACATGCCAAACCGTGCCCG
>LRSR01005760.1:0-12459 GCA_001579985.1 Hypsibius dujardini | reverse complement strand
CACTCGAAATTTCACTCGGATTTCTTCTCCCTCGAGAAAGGTTTGCCGTTTGACCTGAAAAATATCCAAGCGGACACCATCAAGTCCAACGGTGGCAATATGTACGGATCAGTCGCTTCGGAGGAGCCAGACAAGAACACCATCTACCACGAGCCCCATGAGGTTATGATCAAGTGCGGCGGCCAATCGGAGCTACTGTCTACAGTTCTGGCTCAAGAGTACCACAGTATGTTAAACATCTCAAATCGAGGTTCTCGATTTCAGGCTATACGGACAACTTCCCAAACTTTTGCTTCATTGCTGCCCCTTGTCTTAGATTCCCTCTGCTCGCGAGAGTATGCTGTTCCGGAAATCGGCAAGTCACCATACCTAAAGGCTAGAAGTCTTGGTCATCACCACCGACAAGTCGACTTTCCAGTGGGACAATTCACTCCGCCAGGATCTCTCACTAGCAAGATCCAACCTATTCCCGTCCCTGAAATTCCAAGACAGAACTTGAAATTTATCGAGAAAATTGGTGAAGGACAATTTGGCGAGGTGCGTTCATCTGTCTGTGCCGTATGTATGTATCTATGTCTGTCTGTCTGTTGTCTGTCTGTCTGTCTGTCTGTTTGTCTGTCTGTCTGTCTGTTGTCTGTCTGTTGTCTGTCTGTTGTCTGTCTGTCTGTCTGCCTGCCTTGTCTCCTTTCTATATACAAGCTAATCTATCTGCCTGCTTCTATCTTCCATAAATTTGCAACGATTAATCCTCCAGGTTCACTTGTGTGCTGCCGAAGACATTGCCGCCATAACTGGATTCCGATGCACATCTCCAACACTGATGAAATTAGTTGCCGTCAAGATGCTGCGCTCGGACGTCTCTACTGATGTCAAGTGAGTGATCAGCACTACTTTAACATAAACATTGAATACCGGTATTTCACGTAAAATGTGCATCTGTACGGGCATTGTTCATTCTTCTCCTTCAGAACTGACTTCCGGCGCGAAATCGAAATTCTCAGCACACTACAAGACCCCAACCTGATCCAAGTCCTCGGTGTCTGCACCATGGAAGACCCTCTCTGCATGGTGGTGGAGTACATGGAGTGCGGCGACTTGAACCAGTTCCTGAAGGAGCACGTCGTCGAGACGCCGATGTCGAAACAGCTCGGACATAAGTGCCTGAACTACGGAACCCTCATTTACATGGCCACGCAGGTGGCGTCGGGGATGAAGTTCCTAGAGAATCTCAACTACGTTCACCGGGACCTCGCGACCCGCAACTGCCTAGTCGGACAGAACTTCAGTATCAAAATCTCCGATTTCGGTATGAGCCGCCGTCTCTATGCCGGGGACTATTACCGCATCGAGGGCAAGGCTATTTTACCGATTCGGTGGATGGCGTGGGAGAGCATTCTACTGGTATGTGCTGTACTGACAGGAAAGACATAAGGACAGACTGACAAGCACGGAGACAGACAAACGTATAGACAGGCAGGTAGACAGATAGACAGACAAGCCGACAGTCAGACATGTAGACAGTCAGGTAGACAGACAAGCCGACAGTCAGACACGTAGACAGACAGACAAGACCAGCCGACAGTCAGACATGTAGACAGACAAGCCGACAGTCAGACATGTAGACAGACAAGCCGACAGTCAGACATGTAGACAGGCAAGTAGACAGACAAGCCGACAGTCAGACATGTAAACAGACAGACAAGACCAGCCGACAGTAAGATATGTAGGCAGACAGACATTCGGACAGGCAATCAGATGCACAAACTAACAGACAGACCGATAACCAGTCAGAGAGGCATTGAAATATAGACAGATTCCTGATGCACATACAAGTCTTCAGACATTTTTTAAGCAATCACTGCATTGTCTGCTTCGACTAATTCTTAGTACGTTTTGCAGGGCAAGTTCACCACAAAATCCGACGTCTGGAGTTTCGCCGTCACCCTGTGGGAGATCCTGACTTTCGCTCGCGAGCAGCCCTTCGAAGAATTTGCGGACGATCAGGTGATCGAAAACGCCGGCCATTACTACCAAAGCGACCGGCAACAAAACGAACTCCCCCAGCCGGCGCTCTGTCCGAAGGAAATCTACGATCTGATGCGGGAATGCTGGCAGCGCGACGAGGACGATCGGCCGAACTTCCGCGAAATAAACCTGTTTTTGCAACGTAAAAACTTGGGCTTCTCCCTTGACCGCTGAAGACACGGGCTTCTCCCTTGACCGCTGAAGACACGGGCTTCTCCCTTGACCGCTGAAGGCACAGGCTTCTCCCTTGACCGTTGAAGACACGGGCTTCTCCCTTGACCGTTGAAGACACAGGCAGAGCTCACCTTCGTCTGTTCGGTCTCTTTGTACAGTAGTCTTTACGGCTTTTCGGTTACGGCTTTTTTAGCTCAGCTCAACAACCGCAGGACCAAAAATGATTTTCTATACGCTAACAGTGTGCTATAAATATAAAACATCGTTACCATAGCGATGCAATTCATGCGAAAACGATTGAGACAGCCAGTGTGGAAGGAAACGCTCCCTTCACTCACACACACCTTGACATGGAAGACAATAACGAGGCCTTGTCCGCGGAAGAGCTACAGCGACAACTGGCAGAGTTTCTCATTCCCCATTCTCTAGAAGACCCTCCAACTCCGTCCACATCGTCGGGAAGCGAAGCAGCGTCCGACAACACGCCCAACTCCCCTCCCACATCATCACAGTCCTCGAAGACGTCCCCCAAAGACGTCCACAAACCCCTCCGACATTTCTCGCAGCAGGACCGCGCCAAGACAGCGCGGCAGCTGGCGATGCTGGAGGAGAATCTAGAGATGGCCCGAAAGATACTGCAGATGCGGGAGGAGTTGAAGATACCGGCGGACGATGTCAACCGGCTGATTGAGGAGGAGAACGAACGCGGACGGCAGTGTTTCCGCAGACCGCCGCAGCATCCCATTGATGATAATGACGGCAGTGGCGGGTAAGAAGACTCTGCTGGAGATAGGAATTGAACGCACAATATCACATATGGGCTTCACACCACTGCCGAAGGTCGGTGGGAAGACTCCCGAGGTCGGACTCCTTCAGCGCACCGCGCAACTGATACTTGGACACACCCAGGCTGAGACTGTGATATCGTTGCGGTTCATTCCGCGGTTTGGTGGTGGTTGGACGTAGCAGCCCGTAGTCGACCAACTCGAAAAAAGCGCCCCGGACGAATGTCTCACCGAACTTGACGGATCGCGTTTTTTGCCGGGTAGACGTTGCGTAGAGCTCCTGTATCATGACGTAATTGAAGGTGTCTTCCTGTTGAGTGTCCACAAATTCGAAGCAGCACAGTAAGAGAGTTAAATGCAGATGCGGCAAGTCACGGATGAGTCGTTGGGTGGGGTCGGCGAAGAAGAAATCCGAGACTCTGCCGTAGAATGTTGCGGGTTCGGGTACGTCCACGAGGTTGGGATCACGCGCGGCAGCGATGATTTCGACCAGCATGTTGACCGCCTGCCAGTCCTTGCGCGACTCGAAGAGTCTGTTGACGAGGGCAATGCAGGCGGGTTCAAGTACAATCGCGGCGATGTCTGGAATTGCAAATTCAAACAACTTGTCAAACACACGAGTCATGTCTTGATTCAGCAAATCAAGCGATCAATCAATACTATAGCGAATCATGCGATCAATCAATGCTATAGCGAATCAAGCGATCAATCAATGCTATAGCAAATCAAGCGATCAATCAATACTATAGCGAATCAATCAATACTATAGCCAATCAAGCGATCAATCAATGATTTCCACAGCACAAAACGGGGCCGATAAAAACCGCTCGCACTCCATTCTCCCAAGTCCCACAAGCTTCGACAAATTCATTCAAGCAGACCTGAGATCCTCATAAAACCCATCATCAATCGTACCGTTTTCCGGCCAATCTGGCAGCCTGCGTTCCAACATAAACCGCACCGCAGTGGAGAAGTCTTCCACGTCCGCAAACAAATTCCCCACCACAGTCATCACCCGCTGCGAAAACCGCGACTTGACCCGCTTCTCCATCTTTTCCAGCACGTCCAACACCGTGGACAGCCCGATCACACAGATCGGCAGGTCCTGTTCGCGCGCCGAGTCAAACAGCGAGTAGAGCAACAGTTGGTTTTTCTGCTCCACGAAATTCTCCAGCTGGTCGATCACAAACACCACCGCCTTCTTCCCTGTCCGTGTAGATACCCCCGCTAGGGCATCGGTCAGTTCTTTCAATTTTTCCGCTGCGGTCCCGACGACGGATCCGTTCGGACGCAGGCGAATCTTATTCGGCTGGAGTTGGGACAAAATGGCGTCCACACATGCCCCCAGTTCACAGTGCGTGGCTCCATCGATGTGGACGATTTGATGAGCGGCTTGAAGTTTTTTGTCCGTGGAGTAGGGGAGGAGGGCTTCGTGGACGATGACGGATTTACCGCAGCCGGACGGGCCGCAGAGGATAATGGATTCGCTGAGGTGATTGAGAATGACGCTTTCCAGGATGAGATCGACTTCCTTGACGTGCTTCTGGATGGAAGGGAGAGGACAGAAGTCCGGGCTGAACTGCTTTTTCGGAGGCATTTTTACTACTGCATTTGAAATTTAAATCCAGAACGGTGGAAAAGAATGGAAGAAAAATGGCGCATGAATTTCACCATTTCATTATTGGAGCGAAATCGACGTCTGAAATGGAATCGCGAACAAGCCTGAGGAAACCGCGAACACGTCCGAAAATGCCGCGAACAAGTTTAGAAGTACGGCGAACAAGTCTGGTAACGCTGCGAACAAATCTGTGAATGCCGCGAACAAGTCTAAGAACGCCGCGAACAAGTCTAAAGAGTTCTAGAACAGAGCCTAAAACTTGCGTATAACGTTCGAGAACGGCACGAACAAGTATGGAACATGCAGCGAACAAGTCCGACGATCTCCTCGGTTTGGAGCGAGACAGGCGTTCCTGCTCTTTATCCAAACACCGGGGACTACGCGACCTACGCACGGAATAATTGATTGCGATGCCAAGAATAAAACGTAACAAAACCACAGAATCATCGAACACTTGACACCTTAATAATTCTGTTCTTCGTCGCTTCGTTGCGGTAAAGCCGCGCACCAAGGCATTAGTCTTGTCAAATGCAACGAGAATACGTGACGGGATGTCGTGCAAAGCGGGAATAAGATGTGTTCTGTGTCCGATTCAGGGCTACAAAACGGTAAAAAAAACTCAGAACAGGCGGCATGAACAGAACGGACGGAACACGCGGCGTGACCATCATACAGCGGTTCTTGAGTCGTCCGCGTATCTTGACACCACCTGGATGATAACACACGACAATTGATATAATAAGAGCGATGCCTGCAGACAAGAGTTCGGCTTACCCTGCTTATTCCCGGTAAGTTGAGAAACGTTCCTATTACGGGGAGTCGCCGTATAAAACTGAGCGCCACAGGAAAGAAGCCACTACAAAAAAGAACAAAGAAATCCGTCAAAAGAACATCCATAGTAGTCGTCATTGGGAGAACATCAATTACTGTCAATGAAAACGAGCAAAAACCCTTGGTTGTAATCTCAATCAGTGAATCAATCAATTCGGTAGAATGAAAGGAATCTAATCGTCACAAAACAAGCAAATCAATCAATGGAACCAAACGATCAATCGAGGAAAATTGATACTCACTAATTCTCAATTAATCAATCAATCAATCAGTCAATCAATCAGTCAATCAATCAGTCAACCAATCAGTCAATCAGTCAATCAATCAATTAATCAATTGATCTATCAATCAATTAATCGTCAATCGATCAATCAACGGGGAGAACTATCGACAAACCATCCGCATACCTAAATAATGAGACGAATCCATATCCCTCAATGAGCATGCCCACAAACGGCCAGCCGACGAGCACGATCAAAATACCTCCGAGGAACGCCACCGTCCCGCGGAGTTTTTGGAGCTGAAAGAAGAACTTGAACGTCCTGTCCAGTCCGATCACAAACGTCAAGCCCACGATAAATAAGATCTGAAAATCAACCCAAAGCCATTTCTCAACAGACAACCAACGAAAAAAGCTAACAAAATTCATCAACGTACATTTCCAATGGCCAACAGACCCTTGTCGAAGAAGAGCAGTATGCCGAGGAAGAGAAAAGTGATCCCAAATCCGGCCAAACCGATTCCGATTTCTGAACCAAAAATTGAGAAGAAAACTTCCACAACCATTCAAATCACACATTTTAAGTTAAATGAAATCAGTTGGGCCACCTACTTTGGAAATCTGTGACTTGGATCATTTTCTTCCTTCCTTTTTTCCCAGCACTTCTCCGCTCACTTGCATCCGCTTCTTCCACGTCACTCTCCTTCCCTCCGCTTCACCGCTTCTCCCAAAAAAACTCTTCCCCACTCACTTCGTTCCCAGCCCGCACCGCAATTCACCTTCCTCAATCCAAAAGTTAAATAGACAGCCCTAATAAAACAGTCCGAGTCACCACACACAAACGCCGCAAAAGTGGAGAAGAAATTAAGTTGTCAGATCCGATGATGATTTTTACATTGCGCTTTTGTTTACGTTCGCTTTGCTGCAAGGAACACGGAGTCACGGCAGCCCAGCCCAGCCCAGTTCATGTCTGTTCGCGTTAAACCACCCAGTTGGATGTTAAATAACATGAGTTGTGCCTATCTGACTCACTCACTATTGGCACGCCGTTGTGTCTACTATTGGCGTGCCATTAGAAAGACACCACGAATCTCTCGCAGCAAAGTCGGAAAACCTTTTGCGCGATTCACTCTTCTGATTTTCTGTCCGGTCTGTCTGCTTCTCAATCCCGCGGAGGACCTGCTGCAATTTTATTTCACATCTCCGGAGATCGCCCGCATTCAGAATGGTAAGTGCGGGACATTTGGTGGACCTCCTGAATGAAGTGCGGGAAGATTTGGAAATATTCCAGGAGCTCGCCGACATTTATTTCCTGCGATTCAACCTGCGACTCTTTGCCTGAATGAACTGTGATTAATTGTCGGCTATCTAATGCGCCTGTTCAATTGTCTGTTGCAGCCGAAACAAGTGAAGGAAATCAAGGAGTTCCTCCTGTTGGCCCGGAGGGTAGACGCTAAAGGTGAGGACTCTGCGGTTGATTGAATGATTGACGAGTGTGTGTGCCACTGCATTGGCTGTACGCACTCTAGCGCAATTGATTGATCGATTCGCTGTGCTGGTTTGATCAACAGAGCCATCGATTGATGAGACGATTGATTGATTGGTTTCTCTGTTTTCCTGTCTGCTGCTCGGCGATGTGGTCGCCCCAGCCCGTTTCGCTTTTATCTCACGCATGCTTCTTTTGGCCATTCCAGTGGTGAAGATAAAGAAGCAAAAGGAGTACGTTAAATTTAAGATCCGATGCAGCCGATTCCTTTACACCCTCAAGCTGGACGACAAGGAGAAGGCCGACAAGCTCCGCGCATCCCTTCCACCAGGTGCGTTCTGCCATCGAGTGTCTCCTTACTTGTGCATTGTTTTGGGTGAGGTCTTATTAACATTGTTGTTTTGTGCTTTAGGCGTCCAAGTGAAAGACGTCGGGATCAAGGAGACGACAAAATCGAAGAAGTAAATCGGCGTTCTTTCCGTATTTCCTCCTTTGATGTTGTTATTTCGCGAGAAAATCCAGCCGGATAGCAGGAGCATTTATTTCAGTGCACCACCGTGAATTGAGTAATTTGACGTAACATCGAACTGCACATTCTGGATGGTGAATTAAATGCAGCAGTCCCGTTGCCTGTTATCGTTGAAACATTTCCTCGCAACTCACGCACAGTAGATTCGTCATTCAATCAGTTTGGAAAACCCAGGATTGGCCTCTTCTGACAGCCTTAATCACACTACAGTGGGAGGAGCTTCCAGGTGGACCCGTTTCGCACATCGTTTGCCCCCAGCTGCGTAAAGTTTAATCAGTTTTCACTTCACTTTCCCTGTCGACCGACAGAAACTTCGGCGCACTACCAGACCAATCCTTGGGAGTCACGCAAAGCCGCGCATGATTCTTCAAACAAATTAGGCAGCCACAAAAAAAACCCAGTTAATATGCAACAAAACAGATCAAGAAATCTGTTCCTAGTCCACTAACTTCCCCGACAGTTCAAACAAGTGCAATGTGCACACAATCCGAAACGAGAGAGAAGATTATCCTTATTACAAATCGGGGTTAGATAAAAGTGTGTCGACCGAAAACGGACGTCCGGCGTGGGAAAAAGTGGAAAACATTAACGGCGTCGACGATCCCGGTCGCCACCTTCCGAGCGATCCCGGTCGGAACGGTCGCGTCCGCCGCCTCTCTCATCACGGCCTCCGCGATCTCTATCCCGATTCCGATCGTCACCCCTGAAAAGAGATATGCGTAAACCTACTAGAGACCGCAAGATCAGCTGGCGGAGACGTTTCGCGGAAGAAGCGTCACACTAACCGGTCACGATTCCTGTCATCTCGCATAGGACCTCGGTCCATGGGCGGACCGCGGTTCAAGTCCTGGCGACCGCGATCGCCCCCACCAAAGTCACGGCTGCCAAACTGACCGCCACGGTCCTGGTACCCACCACCGCCTCCGTTGTTGCGCTGGCTTTCAAAGAAGCCTGCGTTATTACGATCCTGATAACCGCCACCGCCGCCACCACCGTAACCGCCGCCGCCATTGCGATCGCCCCCGTAACCGCCGCGACCAATCGGAGGCCGATCGCCATACGGTCTTCCCGCATCCCGGTAGCGATCCCGATCACCGCGGTCACGATCGCCGCGCATCGGCCCACCGCCGGGCGCCCTGTCATCGCCAGGGCGCACATTCGGCTTATCCGGATCGGTGGCGCCAGTTTTCCTCCCCCCACGACCACCACCTAGAAAAAGGACACACCAATAAGACATTCATCCTTCAGAACCACATCAAGGGGTGCTTACCAAGTCTACGAGGCTTCCAGCCTTTGACGGTCCTGCCGCGCTCCACGTCGACGGTGATGCGACGTCCGTCGATTTTCTTCCCGTCGCCGTGCTTGTAAGCGGCTGCAAATACAACCATCAACCACAATCAAACGGGCTTACCGAACAACAACAACAACAACATTCCACCTTTCACGAGCCCGCACGCATAAAATACATACAATTTCTTTCAAACTATCTTCCATCACCCCGGACTGATCCCTGATCTCTGTGTGCTCTGACCGGTAGCGCGTCTTGGTGAGTTGGTACAATCTTTAGACTACAATTTAAACAAAGCTAACGTTAGAGAAAAAAAAAGATGTATTTCCGTCAAAATCGAAAAGAGGTGCTTCCCACAAAGAGCTACTTACCCGGCTTACCTGCGTATACTTACGCACGTTTAGCCGGGGACTTGAGTGGAATTCTATCAAACACCAAAAGGGAAAGCTTTGCCTTCCTCCGAATGGGACACCTCTTCGAGTGACGACATTTCATCGTCTTGCTGGGCATGATAACTCACCCTTGCAAAGTTTCAATCAAAGCGCCTACCCCGCTTCTTTGAAATGTATATATATAATAAAACACACTTTAAAAAGCAACAGGAATAGAAAAAATACTAATCAAGAGAAATACTCTAGCGAAGAAAATAAATTTAACCTTAGGCTCACTGCAAAACGATTTATAGATTAACGCCTAATCCGACTACTGCAAATCTTACCTAACTTTTTAACATGAACAAAAAGTTAAAATCAACGACGGTTCGTTCGCGCCGTTTGGGAAAGAAGCTTAGTTTCAGAAAACGTATCACCCAATCCAATATACTTCCCTTCTTTCTGGAAGGGACCCAGTGGAGGGTCCGGGGAATGGGCAAAAGGGGCGGGGCAGGGGGTGGTTTTCAAACAATCAAACAATCAACCACNTTTTGCCCATACCCCGGACCCTCCAGTGTACTCAATCTTGTCGTTGATTGTACAACAGCACACCGTGCGCCTCCAGTATGACTTACCGTGCATATCGTTCTCGTTTTCGAACTCCACGAATGCATACCCTTTCGGCTTTCCGGTGTTTTTGTCGTGAACCATTTTGACCTGAAAGAGATGACCACACATGAGACAGCGTGAAATGCTTGATTACAACAGTGTCTGTCGACCGCTGCTTCTAGTCCATCCCACCGAGGATGGACCAAAAAATACTGTCCTTCCCTTTCCCTGGCTATTACAACGACCGGCGTTAGGGGAAAGCACACCGACCGTGAAAAAGCCAGGTTCTGCCATGCGAAATCTGCTCGATGTCTCTTACCGAAACAACAGGACCGTACTGTTCGAACTCGCGCTTGATTTTGCTTTCCGATGTCTCATAACTCTGTAAAGAAGAAGAGTGAGCCACACAAAGCTGACTGACACTAATGACTTACCAGACGACCAACGAATATTGTCTTGTAGGGATCCGTGGAAGCTTCATTATTGTCAGCGGGATTCCCTTCAATGAAGAAGCAACACATGAGCTGCACTCTTCTCTTTCAGACCAAAAGCTCCCAACTAAATCTCGAACTCACATCGAGCTAATTCCTGTTCGAGTTTGTAGGTCATCATCTCTTGCCGCTCCCGTTTCTGGAAGGGAAACACGACATCTTATTCCGACTTTCGACTATTCCGACACAAACAGTTGCTAGATTCATTGATTCGCTGCGTTTATAAACTGACTACAGCCACAAACAGTTGCTAGATTCATTGATTTGCTGCGTTTATAAACTGACTACAGCCACGATAAGTCGATTCATTGATTGACAACCATTTCGACCATCAACGCTCTCTTCTCCCCGTACCTTTCTCTCCTTCCGTTCATCCCTGCTCTCCACTCGTACAGGTGCTAGGATATCTTTGGGATGCTGCAAGAATAAAAAACCACTGATACATGAACAACAAAGCTGTTGATATCATCAGGAGAAGTCAACAAAATGACAGAGTGCAAATGCGCGTACTTCAAAATAGGAGAGGAACGCTCCGACTCCCAGGTAACCGGCCCGTTTCTTCTCCGCCAAGGTTTTGTCCACCGGCGGCAGGTAGGGAATGGGTTCGCGCGGGGCAAATAGGGCCAGGAGGTTGGGGGGCAGACAGGCGGTCATGGCGCAGCCAAAAAACAAAAAGCCAAGAGATGCCTTCAGAATAACTCTGTGACAGGCAAACGCGTAAGAAACTCCACAAAAAAAATAAACTGAATCGCGAGGAGCTGGGAAATTCTAGAAAAAGCTATGAAACTGTTTGTTATGAAAAATGGATAGAGAGCTCTCCAAAAATGGTCGATTTCCAAGACTTCGATGTGACGCATTGCTGCAGTGTGCCAGGAAATTTTATCCGGTAAGAGACTGTGAGAGTAGACGAAAAGGCCCGGGCGTGTAGTACGCCCCACTTGGGGAGGGTTGTCTTCATTTGATTGACGCCCGAGCGCGGCCATAAGACTGCGTTGATGGAGTTGCGCGACAGGTGGCGCCTCTGTCTATGTTAAATTAAGCAATCCGATGTTGCTGTAAAAAATAATATTCCTGATATTTCCGAAATAATACTGTAATGCTGAGGACAGAAATGCCGGAACTGTTTATTCTTCCGTTTTTCGGTGAAATAAATTGTCGCTGATAATAATGCCTCAAAAAAAGGAAAGCAAACCGACAGACTGACAGGAACAGTTCTGGGCAAAAATCGATTGCATAAAAAAAAGCGCACGTCGTAATATCACAAACAATTAATTGTATGCGCATATATGCGCAACACAAGGCGCGTGATCAAGGCGCCAAACACACAAAAGTAGTTACGCCGTTTGTGTAGTTTTTTCCTCTGAGATCGGGAATGTCAATTAATCACAAATGCCCAAATGCCCAAAGAGAGAGGGAGAGAGAGAGAGAGAGGGAGGGAGAGGGAGAGAGAGGGAGAGAGAGAGGGAGAGAGAGAGAGGGAGAGAGGGAGAGAGAGAGGGAGAGAGTTGGAATTGTGGATTGGGCATCGTCCAGACGGCGACCAGAACGAAATCCCACGCGCCGGACTGTGGGCTGCGAAAGTGTTTGGTTTGTTGATGAATTTTTGCCGCGCGAGATTCCGAGAGAGAGAGAGAGAGAGAGAGTGACTGCACTTATTCAATCTCCCGGAAGAGACACATGGCGAAAATCATACCGAGAACCTGTCAAAATTCAGGGACATCCATTATGTTGCTCTATAAATCGAGCTCTGGTAATGGTAAAGTGACTTTGGTCAGATGAAATTACCAAGAGACCAGCAATCGATATTCCAACTGATCCCAGGATAACAGCGTGCTCCTTCACTTCGTGCTTTGCCAGGCCGAGGCAGGGCTGTATGGTGAGGAAAGATACAGTGTTTCTAAATGAATGTGAACATATAGACAAAGGCAGTCATTTATCAGACAGGCAGGCAGACAGACAGACAGACAAACAGACAGGCAGGCAGGCAGACAAACAGACAGACAGACAGACAGAAAGGCAGGCAGGCAGGCAG
>LRSR01005759.1:0-17877 GCA_001579985.1 Hypsibius dujardini | reverse complement strand
ATTCAGCGGTGTAATAATAATGCTTACGGATAGAAAGCTATTATTTCATTATTAAATTCAATTAGCATGAAACTGTTAAAATAAAATAAATTATTATTAAAATATCTAATTAATAAATCAAATTAATATTAAGTCGCTAATTCAAATTAAGTTAAGGCCCTAAAAATAAAATCATGCGCCGAATTTAACCGTGCTTAAGTAATGGAATCAATTTAGTAGTCCGAGCTCCGTGACGTCAGGGGCCCTTTAATACATATACTGTTACATACACACACAACCGAGTTGAATCGCGACGAACCATCCAATTTGACGGTCCCCTTCTTATTACAGGCGACGGACCGACCGAACGATCGGCAGGTTCACGCCCTAAATGATAACTCCACCGGAAATGCCGCCGAATACTATGCACAAAGACCTGCTGATGTCATCGGTGGTCCTCCCTCCGCCTCCGCCTCCGCCTCCTCGGACGACGACGACGACGACGACGACGACTCACACTGCCGGGATCATTTTGTTCCCCGTTAATCCCACGGATCGGATAAAAATACACGCGCGCGTTTGCACATTGATTTCACATTCGCAGGCAGACACGGACAGACAGACACAGACACCGACACCGACACACCTGCGAGATTAGAGAAGTACCTGACACCCTGTGCGCCGGCGTGTCGTATCATGGAACAACGCACACAATCGTATTACGTGGCTCCCTAGCTCTATCGTCCTTATCAAATTTTCCATGCTTCTCTGCGTGCGCGCGCAAAACTCCACGTCGAGACTGTCGCGGCAGGCAGGCGAGCTCTGAAATTCGCCGGCGGATTGGGGAAATGTTGGCAGGAACTCCGCGAGCACACACTGCTACGCGTGCGACTACGTATTTGCCGAACTTTTAACCTTGGACATGTTGTCAATTGAGTGTATCCGGTTGAGTGTTCGTCATCCGGTTGGGATTCTCGCTTCGCCAATGTGTCCGCTGCTGTAATCTTATGATGAGGAACATCCTATGGGTTGTGTTATAGACAATCGAGAAAAGATTGTTGTCCTCATACATATTACCGGTCATCTACGCTGTGAAGTCATCACGCGAAGTCACCCGACCCGAGAGAGAGGATCGATGTGACATGACTTCCGGTCCCCCGCCGATTACAGGGATCTAGCTCGGCGAGCAGGTAAAACATCCTTAATGTGTCTGCATTGGATGTGAAGTCACGGATGCAGACACAGGCATGGACACAGACACAGACACAGACACA
This sequence comes from Hypsibius dujardini, assembly GCA_001579985.1. Lineage (NCBI taxonomy): Eukaryota > Metazoa > Tardigrada > Eutardigrada > Parachela > Hypsibiidae > Hypsibius > Hypsibius dujardini. The sequence continues at coordinate 16,624 of LRSR01005759.1, read as the reverse complement.
GACACAGACACAGACAGACACAGACACAGACACAGATTGTTTAAGGCCTCTCCTTGGCTGGCCAAACGTAAAGATTATTTCGGTTCCTGAAATGCTCGCCTCCAGCTCTTTTTTTGCCGACAGACAGTCTGGACTTACACAAGCAGGCACCATGCGACTGTCCCCCACTCCTCCGTTCATCACACGCCCCTCCCGCTCCATCCGGCAGATCATCATTTTCGTTCTGCTGATGGTCTCCCTGACGCTGTTCCTCCTCATGAAGTCCGTCTCCAATTCCGATGACGGCCTCGTTAATGACGGCGGCAACAACAACCTAAACGAGAATGATGACGCCCGGCCAGACGCGGCTGGACGGGATGAGTCCACCGCCGGCGGTGTCGTCGGACCCATTTGGAGGCCCCTGCAACAGCGAATCCTGGCCTGGACCGGGGTTGCGGTCCCACCGCCGGATCGCCTGCCCCAGCGCTGGTATTTACAGTCAAACGTTACGCGGATTGTAAGCACGGAAGTACTGGGCAAGTTGAATGGATTATGGCCGGAGGACAGTCCCGGTAGTGATCGCATTGAAGAGCAGCTCCTGCACAAGCCAGTCGCGGCCTCGTCGAATAGACCGGAAATGAATAAAACGCGGGTTATCTATGTGCCTGAAGGCTTGGCGGGATGGGGTGTCAGTGATGGAAGAGACGTGTTTCGACGGGATAATTGCCCCGTTGATGATTGTAGGTGCAACATGATCTTTCCCTGATGTTCGTGTTATAGGTTGTCGGAGTGTATATGTATCTCTGTATGCATTCATATCTGTATTTGTGTCTGTGTCTGTGTCTGTGTCTTTGTCTGTGTCTGTGTCTGTCTCTACAGTATCTATCCCTAGGATCATTTCTGTCGGCGTGCGATTTTGCATTGTGGATTTGAATTTGGAACTTGTTCGCCCATATTCCAATTTCCAGGTGAGTTGACTGGAAATAAGGATACGGCCATGACTGCTGATGCGATTCTTTCCAAGCACCGGTTTGGTGACCTAAAGGTAAAATAAAGGCAACCGGGAATGTAGCCATATAAGTAAATTCATCTAATCCACCGGAAGGAAAGAGTTTTTTCGGGAAAGGGTTACGGATATAAATATGACTCTCTTGAGATTCGCAATGACTGCATGCACATGTGTCCCCGCGGTTCAGCTCGTGACATTAGTGAAAGTGGTTTTTGATTACTAACCCTGCCTGTCTTCTAACAGCGCGAATTCCACCCCTCCTCCCAAATATGGATCCTTTATCTGCTAGAGTCTCCGTTTCATACTCCCAGTTTTTCGCACGCAAAGGGCTCCATCAACTGGACTGCCACGTGAGCGCCTTAAAATTCAACGAGCATGGGGACTTCTGCCGCCTAAAGTGTCTGTGTCTGTGCCTGTGCCTGTGCCTGTGCCTGTGCCTGTGCCTGTGCCTGTGCCTGTGCCTGTGCCTGTGCCTGTTTCTGTTTCTGTGTCTGTGTCTGTGCTTGTGCCTGTGTTTATGTTTGTGTCTGTCTCTACTATTGTGTTCCTGTTTTGTGTCTGTGTCTGTGTCTGTGTCTGTGTCTGTGTCTGTGTCCTTGTCTGTGCCTGTGCCTATTTGTGTCTTTGTCTGTGTCTGTGTCTGTGTCTGTATTTGCGCCTGCGCCTGTGCCTGTGCCTGTGCCTGTGCCTGTGCCTGTGCCTGTGCCTGTGTTTGTGTCTGTGTCTTAACCTTTGCCTGTGTCTGTGTCTGAGTTTGTGTCTGCATCTTTGTCTATATCTATGTCTGTGCGTAAGGTTTGTGCCTGCATATCGTTAGGGAGTGTTTGATGAAGGTTGAAGAAGTCATCTAAAAACATGTCTCCGTGTGCAGTTATCGCCAAGACAGTGAACTGGTAGCTCCATACGAAAAGTTCGTCCTTCACGACCCACAAGTCCGTGAAAACACCGAAGCCCCATTAGATGTTGCCGCGCTCAAAACAGGAACCGGCAAGGTGGCATGGTTCGTGTCGAACTGCGGAGCAGCAAACCAGCGGATGAACTACGCGAAGGAGCTGCAGAAGTACATTCCGGTTGATATCTTCGGCTCCTGTGGGGACAAGAAATGCGGTCGCAATGAGCAACCAAACTGCCGGTTAGCGGTGGCATGGCCGTATAAAATACTAACGATAAGGTGTTGGTCTGAGGATAAATGTAATGATGGACATTTTTTTTACTTTTCAGGGATATGCTGAGGCGAGATTATAAGTTTTACCTTGCGTTCGAAGTACGTCAAAGAAAAGCAATCACTTTTGGTCACTGCACAAATTTTAAAAAATGTCGCTCCAAGCGGATATCAGACAATTTACGACGCAGTCATAAAACCGGTGTTGTTTACTCTTCCAGAACAGTAACTGCCGGTGGTATATTACGGAGAAATTCTGGGTCAACGCTCTCCAGTAAGTTATCTGTTCATTCTGCCTCACAAGGCTGCCTGCCGTCCTGCCTGCTGCCTGTCTGTGCGTCGGTGGGTCCGTGTATCTGTATGCCTGCCTGTCTGCTGTCTGTCTGTCTGTCTGTCTGTCTGTCTGTCTGTCTGTCTCTGTCTATCGGTATGTTTGCCTGCCCGATTGACGATTGCCTAAGCCTTTTTTTAGTGTGTCTGGTACTGCTTCCAATAATTAGTGCTTACGTCTTGCGCATTAATTTTTTCACAGGTCCGACATTTTGCCAATAGTGATGGGGGCTCCTATCGATGACTACACAGCCTTGGCGCCGCTGAAGTCTTTCATTCATGTTGACCAGTACGGAAGTCCTAAAGAACTTGCCGAGTACCTCAACATCTTGGATCAAAACGCCACGTTGTACAATGAATATTTTCGGTGGCGTGGCACGGGCGAATTTATCAACACTCATTTTTTCTGTCGTCTCTGCAGGTAAGTGAAACTCATCTAGTAAAAACAAAATATTCCAACAAAATTGGCATTCTGTTTTTTGCTCACTTTGCTCTGATAATCTGCACGATTCGCCTTTTTGTCTGTCCAAGTCTCTGTGTGTCTATCTGTATGTCTGTGTGCCTGCCTATCTGTTTGTCTGTCTGTCTGTTTGTCTGTTTGTCTGTTTGTCTGTCTGTCTGTCTGTCTGTCAGTCTGTCTGTCTGTCTGTCTGCCTTTCTGTCTGTCTGTGTCTGTCTGTCTGTGTCTGTCTGTCTGTCTGTCTGGGTCTGTCTGTTTGTCTGTCTGTCTGTCTGGGTCTGTCTGCCTTTCTGTCTGTCTGGGTCTGTCTGTTTGTCTGTCTGCCTGTATATCTCCCTATCTGTCTGCCCGCCCATATGCCTGTCAGTTATCTATAGTTTCGATTTACTTCCTTCTCCTGAAGGAATACATAACTCCATCCTAACTAGATTATCCATCAAGGCCATGGCATTCATATGGTTCTTATTCTTGCCTCACAGTATGCTCCACTCAAAACGGGAGTCGCCAAGCCATTACGAGGACGTTGATGGATGGTGGCGCGGCGACAAAGTCTGCCGGAAAAAGTGAAACTTCCTCTCCCTCTCTCTCTCTCTCCCACCGCGCAAACTCAATTTCCAGCCACTTCCCCGTCTAACCATGTGCAACGGACCGCAATGTCCTTCAAAAAACTATCCCTTTGTGAGCAGTATTTCCTGGCCTCTATGCACCCCTGCCCGACTTCCTGATCGGCTCGTCTTTCCATGTCCATATCTCATGATGGACAGCAAAATAGGACAAGGATCGACCGTTTCCCTGCAAGCCCGTCCGCCTATCTGTCTGTCTGTCTGCCTCCTTGTCTGTCTATCTGTCTGCCTGCCTATCTGTCTGTCTGCCTCCTTGTCTGTCTATCTGTCTGCCTGCCTGTCTGTCTGTCTGCCTGCCTCCCTGTCTGTCTATCTGTCTGCCTGCCTGTCTGCCTGTCTGCCTGCCTCCCTGTATGTCTGTTTGTCTGTCTGTCTATTTCTGTCTGTCTGTCTGTTTTTCTGTCTGTCTGTGGATATTTCAACTCGCCGTCTCGCTTTCTTCTTCCCCGCTCTCGAATACTGTTGTTTTTTCTCCTTGATGCGTTCTGTGATGATTTTTTTCCCTTCAATGGCTGACATGATTAGTAGCTTTTAAATACTTTTGTACTTTGACAGTTTTTAATTTTAGCGGCTTCGAAAGATAAAGGTTCCACTAGAAAACATGCAACTTCTCCACTGTTCACCAAACAAATATGCAAATTAAAATACGTTCCACTAAACGTGTGCCTGTAAATGATCGTACTCATCAGCACGGATTGTTCAACAGCTTGAGCAATTTCCTTGTTCAGTCAAGGACACTTTTCCTCCAATGTGTCACGCCTTGTGGGACGCTCCCTGACCTTGAGCCAGAAATGTTTGTAGCCAGAAATTCTGCGCTCGGAGAAAAATCGGGACAGCCTGATCAGAATAAAATTCCGTGCCGTCATAAAATAAAACGATCCTTCCTTATTCTCAAAATCCAAAATTTCGTCTGCAAATTTTGCGCCAATTCATTTATCTCGGCTATCGTGCGACTAATTCCAATCAAGGGGACACTTGACTTTTGTTTAGAGCAAAACGCCGCAACAATCAACGTGGCGATGCAAGGTACGGCCAGTTCAAGAGATATCAATGAATCAACGAATTTGCTTTTGGTTGAATCAAAAAAAAGTTTTTTTTTATAGTGAATCGAAACTGTTTTTTTTTCAGACTCATCGGCAGAGACCACAATCCATTGCTCGTACTCGTTGAACGTGCTGCAGATCAACGGCGTCCAACATGAAGACGCGTCCACCTTCAGCAGTGACGACGACACCGTTTTCAGCTCAGCTTCGCGCTCGTTCAGCGGCAGTCTGTCATCCGAAGACGACGAAGTCATCACAAGCATTCCAGAGTCAGGATGTCGCCCCCGACGGCAAACGGAAGCCAAGGGCTCCCACCGATACTCGGTCAGTCAGACGGCAATCCTCTCTCGAAGCTGGGAGACCTACTCTCCGAAGGGCGGGAAGATTCCCGACCCTGTCGTGATGTCTCTATCACGGGAGACTGGACTTACTACCCGGCAGGTTTGTCCATTTTCGAGTGATAGACAGACCGGCTCATATACAGACAGACAGACAGACAGAAATGATTCACAGACAGACATGATTTACAGACAGACAGACAGACAGACATGAATTACAGACAGACAGACGGTCAGACAGACAGTCAGACAGACATAGATGATTGACAGACAAGCAAGTAGATATCTCCAAACACAGACCGATCTACTGTATCAATAACAGCAAGAGACAGACACACCAGAAGTAAATGTTCTTGTCTGTATGGAGAGTGAGACCGAAAGATCTCACTGCAGGCACACAGACACGTTGACGAACAAGCACACAGACAGATAGACATGCAAATAGGCAGACATTTTTCCAAGCGTCTCATTCAGACGAACACAGACACAGGCAGACACAGACATCAACGATCCCTTTTTGCAGGTGATCATTTGGTTCAACAACCAGCGTAGCAAAGCCAAACGTCGCGCCGGCGAAGTGTATCCCAGCCTCCGCAGCAGTTCCACACGGAAGACCGCGAAGTCCCGCTGCGTCACGTCGGGAATGTCCACAGCTAAAGCGGAACCCAAACACAAACGCTCTTCCCCCGCATCCACCGTCAACCATCACATGTCCTCGAACTGCGACAACGGAGACCTCTCCCTCGTGCCCAGCAGGAGTCCGTCACTCCTCTCCACCCTCCTGCAGCAGGGTCGCGATATTCCACCCACCACCACCAGCCAACCGTCCGACCTGACGATCGCTGATCCGTGGCTGATTGAGCCGCCCGTTAATCCTCCATTCCGGTGAGTGCGCCTAGATTACTTTAAAAGACAACGGCAGTTCTGTTTTGATTCAGCAACATCAGTTCTGTCTCTCTTCCAGTTCCACATCTGCGATCAGCTCTGAGGGAAAGGACGAGTCCGTCGGAGGTGGAGAGAAGAACTTCCTGTTCGAGGCGAAGAAAGTGCATTGTGGTGGGGATGCTGTCATCCTTCCCGTCAAGGCCTCCGCCTCCCTGCACACCAAACTGCCGGTGGGCGTGCCCACGGCCGGGCTCTGGCTGGCGCTGAACAAGTTCTCCGTGCCGTTGTCGTCGTCATCCAAACTGACGCCGGAAGCGGCCGTTCACAGTCCGTTCCTGGAGAGGCTGGTCGCGACGTACCTCACCGGCGACGCCGCGCAGCAGAGTCATCACTACGACGGCGACCTGAATTACTGCTGTCTGTAATGTCTCTTTTCGGGGACCCTGACGTGGACCACATGTTCACGCCGAGATTTTTAAGGTCGAGTTGTTACTTTTTCACGGTTTAACACATTCCTCTTCCCCCCCCCCTGTGTTGAATAATACTTGTCTGTGACTTGCGTCACGGCGACGCAATTCGTCTGTTGCAAAGCGAAAAACGTCCCACATTTTATTTCGCCACAAAAAACGAGAAACGAAAAGGGCATGAGGTTCCACTTCCACTGCTGTATATATATATATATTATACTGGATACACACATCAACCACACACAAAAAAGCAGCATCACGAAGCGAACGGATAAAAGCAGGCGAGAAAACTGTGACGGCCGTGCGAGAAAAAAGGAGGCAGACAGACAGACAAATGACGGAAAATGTAAAACAACGAAATGGCATGGGCTAAACAGAGACTTCCTAGGTCCCCCCCCCCAACCCCGAGGAAGGGGCAAAGCGCGGAAAAAAGCCGAAGCGCGCGCAAAAAATGGAACGTTGACTACAGCAGAGTGAAGAAGTCTACTTGGCTCCGTTGACGACTTTCGGAGTAGTGGGAACGGTGACGGCAACGACGTCTTCTTCATCCTCATCCTCGCTTTCGACGGTGTTGAGCCACTCCAGCCAGGCGTTGACTTGGAAGAGGGCCTTGCCCTTGCCGGCGTAGGTGTCGTTGACTTCGTCGCGCCAGACGTTGAAGGTGTCCGGCTCGACAATGTCAAACTCATGGAGGATGCAGAACCAGCACAACACCCAGCCTACAGAAGAATAAATTCGAGATCAGGGATGCTTGAAAGAGTCATGGAAACAGACAGATAAACGAACAGCCACGAAGACAAACACACAGATGAGCAGACAGTTTGCCTGATTTCATACAAGAAAGACATAATAAAACAAACAGGCAGACAGACAGACAGATAGACAGACAGATAGGCAGACAGACATAGATGTAGACATAAAGGTAGACAGACAGACAGATAGACATACAGACATAGTACTGGACAGACAGACAGACAGACAGACAGACAGACAGACAGACAGACAGATAGACAGGCTAGACAGAGAGACAGACGGACAAACATAGAGGTATTCAAGAAGACAGACAGACAGATAAACTTCAACATGAACAGACAGACAGGCGGAGAAGCTGACAACCCGTGTCTACCTTTCGGGAAGCCAATAGAATGGTAGAAGCTCTGGATGGCGTAGAGAGCAACCAGCTGGTGTTCAGTTGACTTCAGGTACTTCTGGAACAGTTTCTGGAAACAAAACGTATGTTTTTGAAACCGTCCTTGGCTTGTCTTTCTCAGAACGAGCCCATGTCCCTCCTCCATATAACATCCTAAGCACCATGAAGACCTTACAAATTTTCCTTGAGTTTTCCACAAAATTGGCGTCAGTAATTTCGAGAAAGAAAACATGAAGATTTCATCAAACACAACTCCAAGACTTCGGAGAAACAGCCAAGTCGAAGACGCTACTGCAGACAGGGCGTGGTACTTCGCGCGAGTTTCCTTGATGTCACCTGCCAAACCGCCTGACACTGAGCTATATAAAGGACCCCCCAACAGCTCCAGCATTCAATCATTCCATACTTTTCTGAAGTTTTAATTTCTCGTGGCGTTGCATTTTCCACATTCCAGGCAGGCAACATGTCTAAATTCAGCGGTCTCCTCTCGGTTGTGGCCTTACTCCTAGCCATCGCCGTCGGTCAAATTGCTTCCAGAAGTAAGAAATCCCTCTAGGTCAACCTACCTTCTGAGGTTGTAAAAAATTGCTCGATCGCCTTGCCTTGTATTCAGTTTCCAAATCAAATCCAATTAAAACGTATCTTGTCTTCCTTCAGGCCTTCAAGGCAGCGAACTGGACGACTATGATCAGAACGTTGCGAGTGGTGGATACGGTAGCCTGGCCGACAACGAACAGCTCCAGGATGAAGACGCCGGTAGTGATGATCCCGAGCAGCGAGCGCTGATTCGGTCAGTCACCGCCAGTCGCTTCATCGGCGGAGGCCTCGGAGGCTTCGGCGGTCTCGGCTTCGGAGGTCTGGGTTACGGCGGTCTCGGTCTCGGCGGTCTCGGTCTCGGTCTCGGCTACGGAGGACTAGGCTTCGGCGGTCTCTACGGCGGTCTGGGCGGCTTTGGAGTTGGCTACCGCGGCATTGGCTATGGCGGTTTCGGAGGTAAGAACTTTCAGTCATGCCTCACTTTGTCTTGCTCGCTCACCTGACTTCGCGGCTGCATCAATGTCTGCCTGAACTTTCATCGTGCCTGAATAAGCGTTCCTGTCTGTCTGACGACTTCTGGCTGTCTGCCTGTCTGCTTGGCGCTTGCCCAAACCAATACAGTGCCAAAAGCCTCGTGTCAGTGTTTTATTTCCCTTCTTTGAAGAGATGTTTGAAGACATTAAAAAATCGAATACTAATTATCTTCCCCCATGCTAGGATTCTGGGACGAAGATCAGAACAGCACCGCCGGCGCTCTCGTCAACGGAACTGTCAGCAACAGCACCGACTCCGCGGCTTCTAGCAACATTGACTCATCCTCCGAGTCTTCCGCAGAGGTTCCCGCCGCCGAAGAGGATGCCCGCAAATCCATCCTCCTCCGCATCCCCAATCGCGTCATGCGCAAGCTCATCAAGTGGTTCGCCGTCAGCAACCTCTCCGCCAGCGAGGACGCGAACAACTTCTACACCGTCGTGCTCGACATGACCGGTGTCGACCTGAGGAAGCATCACAGTCGCCGCCGCTTCATGGCCGACCGCTTCCGTCGTCGTAACCGCGCCAACCGCATCTTCCTCATCGGTAAGCATCTCCACACACCGAATCGATTCCCCAGCCCTATTTCCTAAATAACTTCAACATCGTTGCGTTTCTGCCTTTGCCCCTTGCAGCTCCGGATCGTTCGAGTGCCAACGAGGACAAGTGGAACAACCTCGCCCAATTCCAAATGGATGGCCAATAAATAGACGCTTCTCCAAGACGCTTCTCCAAGACGCTTCTCCAAGACGCTTCTCCAAGACGCTTCTCCAAGACGCTTCTTTAAGACGCTTCTCCTAGACGCTTCTCCGTTACATTAGTTTCCGTTTTGTTATTGTTAACTAGTCTGAACAGCATGCAGAATGGACTAGTTTTGAGACTGCAAACCTTCCTTGTTAAGCAAAAAGTGCCCTGCGACGCTGGCCGTTGCATGGAGTTGGGGCTAAAATAAACACTCACCTTGAAAGTAACAATCAGCTTCTTGAACTTATCCTCGCTGATTCGAGTCTGCTCCATCGCGGCGTCCCCTCCACCGCCGGGCTTGTTGTCACTGGCGATCGACTGATAGTGAACATAGCGCACCAAGCTGTAACGAGTCGAGGAAGAAAAGGTACTTGAGCAAGAGCGCGGGGACGGTCTACTGGCTGGCTGTACCTGAACATGACGTTATAGATGAATTCACGCTGGTTGGTCAACAGGGTCGTTTGGTTCTCCTGTAGAACGCGATCCAAGTCGGCGGGAGTAACACCGTCTTCCAGAAGTTTACCCAGTTGCGCTTGCAGACGGTAGCTGGGGCAAAGGTAGGTGAGCCCGTAGATATTGAGGGTGCTTACGACGTGGTCCGCTCCCAGCTTCAGGTCTTTGTCTGAAACGGAGAAAGAGTGTTCCAAATACTTCACTTGCAATTAAAATACCTACTTCTATTTGTCCTATCGTTGGCCTCCCCGTCTGTCTGTCTCGCCTGCTTGGCTATCTGTTTGCCTGTCTGTCTCGTTTGCCTGCCTGTCTAGCTGTCTGTCTGTCTGCCTCCCGATTTCATGACCATGCAGTCCAATTTACCTGAAAACCACTTCAGCAAATCCATCTTCTCCCTGTTGACATGTTCGGATAGGAAGTCCGATCCCTTCAGCTGCTCCAACCGTTGCAAGCAGAGGAAGGCCAGCGGAAAATGTTGCCCTCGCTCAAACGACGCCAGAGAACTCTTGAAGGACAGAATTCCCGACACGATGAGGTCCGCGAGATAAGCGGCCATACAGGGCTTTGGATCACACGCCCCAGAGTCCAGTGCTTCCAGAAGGCGCTCAAATCCCTAAACGACACATCGAGAGATGGAACCACCAGCGCTGGTGTTGAATGAGGAATCAGACGGGAATGGGACATAATAAAACTATCCATACCTCTGTGACGTCGCTGTCAGTCAGCCACGATTCACATGTGAGGTAGGTGATGAGTTCACTCAGCTTCTCTCGGTTCACCTCACCGCGCTCCATTCCCATCTTCAGCATCAGGCTGACGAGATCGGGCTTAAATCTGAAATTCAACCGAGGGATAAGGAAAACAACTTAAATCTTCCCACGGTAATGTGACAAGGATCATCTCTCACCGTTTCTGACAGTTCAACTCCTTGATACTGGTCGCAACGCTATTGCGGTCTTTGGCGTTGTCAAAGTATGCCGTGATGATGTCAGTAACGGATTGATTGACCTCAGCTTTGCTTAACGTTGACGCTTGCTGCTTTGTATGTTTCGATTTTTCCGCTCGTGCGTGGAAGTCTTCCTGCATCACAAGGATCGACACGATGAAGAATGATATCGACAAATGAAAATACGGACAGGTGGACAAACCGACCGAAAGGCAGACAAACACAGGTAAACGCAAAGGGAGAAAAAAAAGATAAATAGACAAGACGTTCAGACCAACAGACAGCCAAATAGGCAGGCAGACAAATGAAGATCAGACAGAGACAAGTGGACAGGAAGAGCAATAAGGCAAGTAAGGAGACACCCAGACAGACAGGCAGACAGACAGGCAGACACCCAGACAGACAGGCAGGCAGACGAGAAACACACAGGCCGACGCATGACAATCAGAATGAGATACCGACAGACAGACCGGCAAGAAAACAGACAAAGACATCAGACAAAGATAAAGAGACAGGAAGATCAATCAGGAAAGCAAGCAGCACAATAGCAAATACAGAGACAGACAAAGAGCCATCAAAATCAAACAGGGAACAGATCAACCCTACCGTCGTGGCAGACAGGGAAGGTGTGGGACGATTTGCCGATGGAATGGGATTTTTCAAGGTGTACAAGGTTTCAGACACTTTCTGTGGCGGTCGTTGAGGATTGAATGACGTGACCGGACGGAGGAGGAACTCTTGCTGACCATCCGGCATCTGCTGACCGAGCACCTTCAAAACCGACTTTCGCCCATCTCCCAGGCGGTTGCCCTGACCAGACTTCTGCGCACTTTGATTTTGATTTCCGCTACCACCACGGTTGTATCCCTCCTTGCTGGGGGAGTTGGTGAAGCGGACATGCGGCAAAATTCCGTTCTGTTTTTCTAGAAATGCGAAATAGGGCAAAAGTCAGTTGGCATCAGTCGTGCAAGAATTTTGCAGTTCACCACGACTGCACAAGTACCATCCAGTCGTACCTTGTTGCTTCTCAGCCACCGTTCGGGGACTGCTGGGCTGGCGCATGTTGGACATGCCATGCATCGGTGACAGCCGCAGAGAAGTGTCCACTTCCTTGTTAGCGCCGATTTCCTGACGGATTTCCTCGCGAACCTCGATGATCGTTTTGGGGGCGTTCGCTTGGTGTATTCGCCTCGGAATCCACTACAGAAACAGCGGTTCCATTGAGCATTTCCTATCCGATTGTATATCTGTCTGTCCGTCCACCCATCTGTCTGTCTGTCTGTCCGTCCACCCGTCTGTCTGTCTGTCCGTCCACCCATCTGTCTGTCTGTTCATCTAACCATAACTCTAACTGCTTGCAGCTGAATGTGTTTATCGACTTGTCTTGCCTGTCTGCTTCCTCGGCTGTCTATTTGTCAACTTGTCTCCTCTGTCTCAGTCTAGATCAGATGCCAAACCGATCTCGCATAAAGACTACATACCTTGTTCGATCTCAATTCCACCACATCCAGACAAAGGAAGCGAATCCGGCTGGGCAGCGCCGGATCGTTGGAGACGTCCCTCAGCGCAGCAATGTAATCATCGACTTTGAACTACGGCAGAAGCAAAATATTAATTCGCATGTCCTTTCGCGTCTCTCTCTCTCTGGTTAGTTATCGTGGATAAGCCGCCTCCGCGCCCGCACCTTGTCTTCCACACGAGAGTCCAATGAGTTCCCGATAATCCGCATCATTTGACAAAGGCATTCCAGGTCTTCCGCTTTATCCCTGTAATTGTTTCTCGTTAGGGAGGACGGTCCTCTGGTGGTATATGCCGGTAAAAGCTATCGATCGGACCATATAGAATCACAAAGCAAAAAAAGAGTGACATACGCGATCGATGCGGAGGATTTTCGGTCGAGTAACTCCTGAATGCAGACATGCAGGATTTGTCCGTGGAGCAGGTCCAGTTTACCCAGCTCGCCGATGAATTTGACGTTGCTGAGATGCTCCTGCTTCCTGCGGTGGGATTCATCCTTGACCCCCTTGACTTTAGGGTCTAGAATGGAAATCATCAACCTTTTTGAATGAAAGAATATGGGCACCAGGCTAACATGACAACAGTCACACCAGTACAGAGTACAGACAATCAAACAGATACATAATAAAGACAGACAAATCGGCAGGCAGACACACAGACAAATCGGCAGGCAGGCAGACACACCGATAAGGCAGGCAGACACACCGACAAGGCAGGCAGACACACAGACAAAGCAGGCAGACAGACATAGAGATAGGCAAACAGTCAGACAGACAACTTTAGCCGAAGCCTATTCAGTGACAGACTGTCTGTACCTGATCCCGTTCCAAGACGTCGCATGTAAGCATTCTGAACTTCGGTGAAGAGGACTCGCTTGAAGATCTGCAAACAACCGATAAGCAAAAGGATTCCAAAACATCGGCCTTTAAACTCTTTTGCCGAAAAAAGGTTCACTTACGTCTTTATTGGGCGCATTGTCAGAGAGTCGACGACATAGTTGGGCGTACAGAGAGTTGTATTGAGGCTCCTCCAAGGCTTTCCGGAAAATCTGCATGATGATAAAGGAAAAAGACGGGGTAAAGCAATCAGACCAATTGGCCAGCCTATTAGTGCGCCACAAAACCTCCGCTAAACGCAATTCGTCGTAACGCACCAAATCAATAGCGGTAGTGAGAATGGCTTCAGACTTCAGTGCAGTGGCGGTCAATTCGGTGGAGACTCTTTCGAAGTTTTCCGGTGTCAGTTTGTTGAGTAAACTGGAAAAGACGATGAAACTTAAAGAGACTATGCATCAACAAAAAATTAGGTACACCAGAAGATGCATGGAGAGACAGACAAACGGACAGAGAGACAGGCAGGTAGACAGACAGAAAGACAGACATAGAGCTAGACAGACAAACAGCTACACAGGCAGGCAGACAAACATACAGCCACACAGACAGACAGGTAGACAGACAGACATACATACAGCTACACAGGCAGACAGACAGACAGACAAACTGCCGGTAGTATGAACGTAACATTCTAATCACCTCCGAATCCCTCGCTGAATGGCTTCAAGCCGGTCTTGCTCGCTGGCTCCGCCGCCATTGCGCTGCCGCGCGAGACTGGGAGGACACCAGACCTTGGACGGGCTTCCGGTGAGTCGGCTGAAACTACCGTTTGCGCTGTCTGCGTCTCGACTCCTGTCCTTGTTGGTAATGGCCGGGTTGTCCGTCTTTCCTTCGAACACTGGCACTTTGTTAAAAATTCGCCCGGCCACCGTGTCCGATTTCCGTTCCCGAAAGCGACCGACTCTTCACGTCAGCCAAAAAAAGTCCACGAACCCGAGTCGAATTCCTGCAAAAATACACAAAAACCAAACGTAATTAACCAACGTATGGAAGTAACTCATTGTTTGATTAAGTGATTGATCGTCGCATCATTGATTAAGAAACATGGGCTGGAGACTGGTTGCTTGATTGATTGATTAATCGTCGCATCATTGATTAAGAAACATGGGCTGGGGACTGCTTGCTTGATTGATTGAGTGACAAGTTCAAACTCTCCAAAATTCTCGCCACGGCTACCGACCACTCATTTAAAACCAGAAAGCAACTTTTGCTGACATTTAAAACTCTATACTACCCTAATAATTAAAGAGATTAACGAAAACAGTGACAAATCACCGAAAAAATGCACATCAATATCCAAATGTCAAAGACGTCTCTCACGCTTCTACAAGCCGAACTTCGAATGAACCTTTCAGATCCGTCGCGTGAAACGGATCGTCATTCAGTCTATCCATCCAAGACGGCCTCAACTTTAACGACTCACAAGAAGCAATACAAGGACCGGCCAACTGTGACGGATAAGAAAATGCTGAGAAAAAGAGGACGGAAGACAGGAAGAAACCTTAAAAAACTCATCGTCCTGAGAAAACAAATTCAACTCTACGCCTCAGCGTGACTTCAGAAATTCATTCCAATTTCCAATACCCATCAAAAATCACGGGGACGATCGTTGACATTGCGGCGCTCGATGGAAGGCGAGGGTCCGGGGAGATTCATTTCACACACTGGTTGATTGATTGATTGAATTCAGAGACAGGGCTTGATTGATTGATTGATTGATTGATTGAGATTGATTTAGTTCACACAGCGGAAGTGTCTAAAAAGTAGGTCACCGTCAAGTCGATTTTCACCCGTTTTCTTCAACACCAAACTCGGTAAGCTCCAAATTAGAAGGTCCTCCGATGATTGAAAATTCACTTACGCCGTGGAAAAAAATAATGGCCTTGACAGAAACCTCGGAAAAAACCTTGAGACAGGTATGCATGCAAACAAGTAGAAAGCCACTGCTTCCCGCAGAGGACAGCCAATACGTTAAAGCGTTGTAAAGCCGTAGACATTTAGGCGCTTTCCTCGTCGAAACAGTGAATCAGTTTCTACTAGCTGTGAACTAAACTACAAATATCTGACTAAATCACTTTCCTTTCTTTCTTCTTACCTTTGGCAGGAATCCTGAAGCTCAAGGGGGAAAAGGGTAGATTTCGCTGAGAGAATGAGGATTTCTGGAAAACGGGACGTGTGATAGCAAAGATAAATTAGAGAAAGAGAGGTCGGGGTGAACAAACGGGCTTAAGAGTTTTAGAAAGCAACACGGCGGAACTGTGTGAGTGACTGCTGCGTCTCTACACTCTCGCTTCTCGTTGAATGAACTCTGATGATGACGAGACGAGGCGGCGTGACGTATTACAGCGCGCCGTAAAGAAGGAAAGAGAGACGTCGATGCTTTCTCTCTCTCTCTCTCTCTCTCTCTCTCTCTCTCTCCATGCGGGGTGATTAGTATCTCTCTCTTTCTCTCTCTCTCTCCTCTCTCTCTCTCTCCTTTCTCCTGCTCTGTTGTGGGTGGTGTACGTGTTTGTCTAGCCGTCCGTTTTAAAATTCACTCAGGTAACGGTCCGCAAGAACACAGCCGGACCATCAGGCACAAGCCGGTACAAGTAAAGAGTGCGTGCCTACAGACACCTACGAGAGCGTCTCGCAAAAGATACATTATTATTACGCGAAAGATACATTTACTCATCCGGGCGAAGGAGTTGTGTTGTTTGTTTTTGCACCAATACCGAAACGAACCAATCTGCGCTTCGTGGTGCTTTTAATTGTTTTTTTGCTATTTTATTTTATTGTTTTTTTTTTAAATGTTATTGCTCATGAGAAGTGGGTAAATTTATATATACAATATAATAAGGTAAAGGCAAGCGAAAGGTCACAACATGGTGCATGCCCGTTTCGATCGTGAATGGATGATGTTGTATAATTTATAGATTTTCGAGTCCGAAGGGCGGAGCGGTGGACTCATTTTGAACTGTTTCGTTCGCATTTCCAAAGCTCCGCCCCCTGATATTGGAAAGCGGTTGCAGCGCCATCTGTCGCTGCCCCTTATGGTGACCCTTACGTTGGGTGTACCGGTTACTATTTTATGAGTAACCCTTGCGGTTCATGCCCATATTTGCTATTGTAGTTCACACTTTGCAGGCATGTAACTATAATTGTTTCACCCAGACCAGGTTCAGCGAACACGGAACCCTTTTACTACGAGCAAGGTCATCCTACACGCCATGACATGACGCAGAATACAGTAAGCGACAGAATTTAACCTAACGGAGGGTCCCGTAAATGGGCAAAAGGGGCGGGGCAGGAGTGATAATTGAACAATCAATCAATCAATCAATCAATCGACTGGACAGTCGATAATTGAACAATCGATCAATCAATCAATCAATCAATCGACTCGGCTCCAATTGCTCCGGAACTCCGCTGATTGATTGGTTGATTGTTCAAGTATTACCCCTGCCCCGCCCCTTTTGCCACCACCCCGCACCATAACGATCCTGCCGGGAACCCATACGACCATATCAACATATAAAGGTTCGATTATGCTCGTAGGTATACAAGAATTCAGGCC